>JAHHUM010002069.1:125815-225123 GCA_036173005.1 Crenichthys baileyi | reverse complement strand
CTTGAGGTGACTGTTTGACCAAATTTACAAAAAAGCCATCACATGTTGTGGACAGGAAGAAAGTCATCTCAGATCAGCATTCAACATATTTACATTGTCATTTGCTGACATCACTTTAGCTCCACCGACTTATAACAGGAAGTGACTTATTTCACTGGTGGATGTCCTCCTTTTACACTCTCACTCATACAAGTTTAAAGGAATGTCTGATGACACAAAACAATGTGATGTTGAATCCTACAGTGAACAGTGACTGTTGGCTGGACCTTGTGGGCGTGGCGGGGTGCCGGATTTCCATACCACCCCGTCTGCATACGGTTGGCTCTAAATCACATATGTATGATCTGATTTACTCCAAATTGGATATGGCTGATCCAAACTACAAAAAAATATTTCATACAGCTATTTCTCCATTTTCGTTTTTAAATAATACTTGATTAGTTCACTTTAAATTTAGATTTTGATTAAAATTTTGATTAATGAGTCTGGAATGTAATTCCGTTGTTTTTTCCATTGAATGACTATGCGTGTGAAATTTATCAACATACAGTATAATACACATGAGGATTCTGACATTCTCTCTGAGTTTAATAAATGTGTCAAAAAAAACTGTCTTTTTCTCACTGGCTGTGCAACTCATCATTTTTATGTATTTCTCATAGTCTGCATCAATCGAGCTGGTTACATTTTTTTCTACCTAGAAGCACCAGACTCCAGCAGCACAGCTGTGGGTTGGCTCAGAAAAAAAAGAGTCCAAAGAAGACTTCAGAAACAAGGAAGCACAACAGACAGTGTTGCCAGATTGGGTGGGTTTCTTTTGAACATGTTGGGCTGGAAAAAATCTCAAACAAAGGGTTGTTAAACTCTGAAGCGGGAGCTCAGTGAAAAAACCTTAAGGGTAATAAAATGATGGAACAAACTATGGCGTGGCCAGGCCCCGAGGTCCAGAATACAGTCTGTTTCGAATGAAAAACTTCAAAGTTCAGC
Source organism: Crenichthys baileyi (assembly GCA_036173005.1). NCBI lineage: Eukaryota > Metazoa > Chordata > Actinopteri > Cyprinodontiformes > Goodeidae > Crenichthys > Crenichthys baileyi. Next base: position 224,136 of record JAHHUM010002069.1, on the reverse strand, counting down.
TTTAACTCCTGGCTGATCAGCAATCAGCAGGACAAACACACCCAAACTTAAGCACAACCACTTGCTGTGCTTCCACAGTATAAATTATAATATAAATATGGAATAAAAGCACATTTTTTTGTCATTAGTTAAACTAACTACAATTTCAGAGGTCAGATTCCCCATAAATTGTACATTTATTACTAAAACTCATTTTAAGACAATGCAACCAACTACATTCAGGGGATTCCTAAATAGTAAGCAGAGTCCAACTGTGTGTATGGGATGTCAGTATAAATCCGGCTGTTCTTTTTTCTGGCCCCAAAGGTTTGTTAGAGAATATTAGGCACGGAAGGTTTATTTATATAGCACAGTAGCAAGACGATTCAAAGTGCTACACATGAAAAAAAGAAAAAGAAACATAATAGGACAAGTACATTACAGTGGCATAAAGGTAATTAAATCATTAACGAACACAAATAATTAAAGAAAATCATAATAATTAAAATAAGATGATAATAAAAAATGAAAGATTAATGATAAAATGACTGATAAGAAAATGGAAGTTGGACTGAAAACTTAACTAATAATGTTTAGATAGCACAGTCAAAGGCCACTCTAAACAAATATGGTTTTAATCTTGGTTTAAAGCAACTTAGGGTTTCAGCGCTTTTACAGTTTTCTGGGAGTTTATTCCAGATTAGTGGAGCATAAGAACTAAAAGCTGCTTCTCCAAGAAGTCTGTAATGTGTTTTGGTTCTAAGCCATTCAGTGATTTATTATGAAGTTATTTTTAGGGCAAAACTATTTGTGCATTGTAACTGTGAATTTGAAGTCACAGAGAGTAATGCTATAGGAGTTTTATAACTGTAGAATTTTTTTCAGTCTTTCACAAATACAAAACAGCAGTTACACCTCTTCAGATTCTTAAGTACAAGTGCACAAATTGCATTCTTTAACATCCTCTCAAACAAAAACCAGTGAATACAACTGCACGAATCTGCTGCTGTGAGTCACAAATGCTGCTTTAAGAGTTACAACTTCTTTTTGGCGCACTTTCACTTTTGCCCCAAACATAGCGCTGATGGTGGAGAAAAACAATCTGTGACTTGTGGGTAATTCGTATGCCCGTACACCAGAGGGCGCTACCTGTTCCAGACTCAGTAGGTATGAGCCAACCGGAAATACAAGCACCGCCATGTTGAGGACTATGGAGACTCGGGGGCTGCACCCTTCGCAGGCTGAATTTGTAGGCTGATGACATGATTCATTGCGGGTCGAAGCGGATTGTTCAAACGGAAGTAGCAAAGAGAAGGAGACGGAAAATCTGTGAATAAAGATGTATATAATAGGCTTTCTGTAAAACAAAATTAACTTTTACAATGTTTTTAGGCAAGAACGTAGCTGTGTAAATCTGAAGTATATGATCAGCTGATCAAGATAGGGATTCATTGCAAAGGTGCTCCAATGTGTTTCGGACATGTCCGCTGCCGACGTGCTAACAGCCTGCTTGCCTCGCAGCTGACCAGTATAATAGAATTTTTCTTATCAAAGTGGGAGAGAAATTAACTCACAATAAGAGAAAATTCGGACTTTGTCTTTATAAGTTTTATTCAAAGGCATTTCTGCGTTTGAAGACCCTGTCACTGACGTGTCAGTGAAACAGAGGCCCCGAACACAGTTTACAGACAGTATTTATAGCAGAATGAGGGTGTTACCTCAGCTTCAAAGAGTTTAACTTTATGGCCCCTGAACCCTTCCCAGGATAGAGGTAAGACAATTATTTATGAGGACAACCATCTGCTCTTCCTCAGGCACAACCCCCCAGGATGTGTTTTAACCATTAAACTTCTGGTAATGGTTTAGAGTCCATCTACTCTAAATACCAGAACACTAATAAAAACACTGAAGTCAGAGGAGAGAGGTTAATGAAAGTTCACAACAATTTGGAATACTTTGGAGCACTAAATGAAGAATTTCCATAACACCAGGTGGTCGAGGCGTGCTAACCCCGGGGAGAACAGCCAACTCCCGGCACATCGTTTCAAACTGCCTTTGGGTTTCCCAAATGGGTGGAAATTAAGCACAGATATAATTTAGTCAGATGATATGTAATGTTAATGTTTGGTTTATTTGTTATTATTTTTCGCTACAAAAAAAATTATTTAAACTTTATTCAGAAAGTTCATGTGTTAGTGGTTAATTTGTTTGAAAAATAAATCAAACAAATTATATTTGCCATAGGGTATTTTATGTACAGGGTATTTTATGTACAGTTTTATATTTTTATATTTATGAACACAAACATTATTTTGAACATTTTAAATAGCTGATAATAAATTGAAAAGATAAAAAACAATTACATTTTAAAGAAATGATTATAAGCCATCAGGAATAGGTAAAGGGGTAAAAATAAAAACCATGCACAGTTATTTACAGTGGAGAAGACAGCGGGATTAACCTTCATACTCCATCGTTACAGTTTTACTGCCCAGTGTTTCACACTGTTATGAAATAACTAAATCAACAAAAAAACAAGAACAGTCTAAGAATTATGCAGGTGTAATAATACAAAGCAAAGTAATGAAGCAATGAGTGACTCAGTAGTAGAGCAGCCGCACCATAGCAGGAAAGTTCTAGTCCTTGATGAAGCAGTTCTGGCTTCAATTCCCGAGCCATTTACTGCATGTCTTTCCCTTCTCTTTCCGCCTTTCTTCCTGCCAAGCTATTATGGAACTTTTACAAATCAAACAAAGGTTTCACAAATGTTGCATGGTAGTCAGCACATATTACTGACAGAGGAAGTGCTGCTTGTCCTAACTAGTTCTTCTAAATGGTTGGTGTTGGGCCCATGAAAAGGTAAGGTCAAACGGCTCCTGCTGTTGACATGTCAGGTACCAGAAGCTAACGCGCTAGTCTTGGAGGCACCAGCAACGCAACTTGACTCCAGGTGAGCGTGTTCTGCGTTTTTAAGATCAAGATGAATACGTTTTTACTGAAAGTGGTGATTAAAAGAAAACTACCTCACTTAAAGCAATGTTTACTGTGCAGATGTAAATGGAATTGTACATATTGCTAGACATGTTCTTTAAACTGTTTGGTGAGCTATCACCAAATGCACTGGCGCCTGGCTTGGGATGAATTTTTTGCGTATAACTCCGTTAATATACACAACAGCAGTTTATTTCCTGTGTTACTGTGTATTCTGGTTTCCACTGCAGGCACCAGTGATGAACCCACTGAAGTAAAAATATTATATAAAAAAATAAAACTCATTGCCAAGCACAGCCGGCCCAGCAACATATTGTTGAGCCTCTGTCACCAATGTAAGACAGAAACAAGTAAACCACCTTCTTTCAAAAAAGCCCGATCAAGTGTTCTCAGTAGCCAAAATAATTTACTGTTAAGTACGCAGAGTATCATAATCACTGAAGTCAACCGGTTGGGAGCTTACTGTTTTCATGAACTGCCTGTTTTTAATGAACACGTGTACTTATCTTTTTATTTTAACAACTGTGTCCTGGCATGTAGTAAATTCTAAGTCTTTACTACAACATTGTGTGATGTGTAACCATCTAAGTGAGTCTGCAGTAAGTTTATTTTTGAGTCAAGGTGGTACAAAACATGAGTGATTTGTGGACAGAAATAATAATTGTTTTTGCTTGAGTTTAGATTCGCCGGCTGAGGTGAAGCACAACATACAGGAAATGGAGGAAATGGTGGAAATTTGGAATTACTTCTATATCTGTCATGATTTGTGGGTGTTTTGGGGTTCTTCTTCTTCTTCTTCTTATTGTTAATATTATTATTGTTATTGTTTTGATTATTTTTGATAGGTTTTGAATCATGCTTCTGTTATTTTCCTGGTCATGCTTTAGTTTTTTCTTCTAGTTTATGTTTTGTCAAGATTGGTTTTTTTGGATCTGGTTATGCTTTAGTTTCATGGTTACTAGTTGTGTTTAATTTGTTTTTAAAAAGGGCTCTGTTTTGTTCAGCCACGTTTTTTTTTCTCCTGTCTTGTCAATTTTAACCCCTTTTTCAGTTCACCTGCACCTAGCATTCAGTCTCCTGTTTCACCTGGTTTTTGCTCCATATATAACCCCTGTTTTGTTCCCTTTTTGGGAAACATTACGGATCACTTCACTCTGTTATCATCTCGATTCATGTCAAGTTTTACCCAAACTGTCTTTTCCTGCCTGTCCATGTCTGTTTTGCCCCCCACCTGCTAAAGTACTCGTACTCGTACTCGTCGTCTTTCCCCTTATCCGGGACCCGGTTTGCGGGGGCAGCAGACTCAGCAGAGACCCCAACGTCCCTCTCCCCCGACACCCCCCCCACTCCCCCGGGGGGAGCCTAAGGGGTTCCCCGCCAGCCGAGAGACATAGTCCCCCCAGCGTGTCCTGGTCCATCCCCTGGGCCCCCCTCCCGTTGGGAACGTGCCGGAACACCTCTTGAGGAAGGCGTTCCCCGGGGGGCATCCCCGGTTTTAGATGCCCCCCAGCCCCCTCAACTGGGTTTCCTCTCAATGTGGAGGAGCCAAACCCGAAGGTCCAACATGCACCGGGAACAGGTCCAACTTAGTGCCGGCAATGCGGACCAAAATCCTGCTCTGCTCGTACAGGGACCCCGGTGGCCCCTAATAAAGAGCCCCCGATTTTCCATAATCCTGGGAGCACCCCCCCAAGGCATCACGCAAGGGGCACAGTCGGAAAAGCCTTCTCCAGGTCCACAAAACACATGTGAACCGGTTTGGGCAAACTCCATGAGCTCTCGAGTACCCTGTAGAGGGTATAGAGCTGGTCCTCCTGAAGCCGACGGTTCGACTATCGGGGCCCGGGACTTCCCTTTTCCAATACCCTGGCGTGGGCCTTACCAAGGAGGCTGAGGAGTGTGATCCCCCTGTAGTTGGAACAAACCCTCCGGTCCCCCTTCTTATGAAGAGGAACCATGACAGCCCCACAACATCCAGAGATTTGAGGTACTCAGGGCGGATCTCATCCACCCCCCGAAGCCTTGCCACCGCGGAGCTTTTTAACCACCTCGGTGACTTCAGCCTGGGTGATGAAAGAGTCCAACCCCGAGTCCCCAGCCTCTGTTTCCACCAGGGAATGTGTGATGGCAGGATTGAGGAGATCCCCGAAGTACTCCTTCCACCGCCCGATAATGTCCCCAGTCGAGGTCAGCAGCCTCCCACCCCCACTATAAACAGTGTTGGCGGAGCACTGCTTCCCACCTCCTGAGGCGCCAGGGGGTTTGCCAGAATCGCTTCGAGGGCCGACCGGTAGTCCTTCTCCATGGCCTCACCGAACTCTTGGCCAGCCCGGGTTTTTGCCTCTGTCACAGCCCGGGCCACAGCACGCTTGGCCTCACGGTACCCGTCAGCCGCCTCAGGAGTCCCACAAGCCAACCACAGCCGATAGGACTCCTTCTTCAGCTTGACAGCATCGCTTACTGCCGGTGTCCACCACTGGTTCTGGGATTGCCGCCGCGACAGGCACCGCAGACCTTAACGGCCGCAGCTTCAGGCAGCAGCATCGACAACAGATGCGGAGAAACATGGTCCACTCGGGACTCTATGTCTCCAACACCCCCCGGGAAATCTGGTCAAAGCTCTCCCGGAGGTGGGAGTTGAATACATCCCTGGCCGAGGGCTCCGCCAGGCATTTCCGAGCAGGACCCTCACTATGCGCTTGGGCCCTGCCAAGTCTGTCCGGCTTCTCCTCCTCCAGCGGATCCAACTCACCACCAGGGGGTTGGATCAGTGGACAGCCATCGCCCCTCTTCACCCGAGTGTCCAAAAACATGCGGCCGAAAGTCTGATGATACGACAACAAAGTCGATCATTGACCTCCTGCCTAGGGGTGTCCTGGTGCCAAGTGCACTGATGGACACCCTTATGCTTGAACATGGTTTCATTATGGACAATCCATGACTAGCACAGAAGTCCAATAACAAAACACCACTCGGATTCAGATCGGGGAGGCCATTCCTCCCGATCACGCCTCTCCAGGTGTCACTGTAGTTTCCCACGTGGGCGTTGAAGTCCCCCAGCAGAATAATGGAGTCCCCGGGAGGGGCACTGTCCAGCACCCCGACAGGGACACCAGGAAGGCCGGGTACTCCGCACTACCGCTCGGCCCGTAGGCCGAAACGACAGTCAGAGACCTATCCCCGACCCGAAGGCGCAGAGATGCGACCCTCTCATCCACCGGGGTAAACCCCAACACGAGACGGCTGAGCTGGGGGGCAACAAGTAAACCCACCCCAGCCCGCCGCCTCTCCCCGTGGGCCACTCCAGAGTAGAAGAGAGTCCAGCCCCTCTCAAGGAGATGGGTTCCAGAGCCCACGCTTTGCGTGAAGGCGAGCCCGACTATTTCTTGTCGATATCTCTCGACCTCCCCCACAAGCTCAGGCTCCTTCCCCCCCAGCGAGGTAACATTCCACGTCCCTAGAGCCAGCCTAAGCATCCAGGGATCGGGCCGCTGAGATCTCCACCTTCGTCCGCCACCCAATCCTCTTTGCACCGGTCCCTCACGGTTCCCCCTGCAGGTGGTGGGCCCACTGGGGGATGGCCTCGCGTCTCTCGTTCGGGCTTGGCCCGGCCGGGTCCCGCAAGGAGCAACCCGGCCACCAGGCGCTCTCCGACGAGTCCCGACCCCAGGCCTTGCTCCAGGGTGGGACCCCGGCACCGCCGTACCGGGCGGCGTCACGTGCCTCGATATATTTGTGCTCATGAAGGATTCTTGATCCTGCTAAAGTAAGTTTCAGTTATTAAACCATTTCACTTACCATCTTGCTGCCTGCTCGTCTGCATTCCGTGGTCCTCCGTTACACAAACCCTGACAATATCAGCTTCGCACAGCTTCCCATACACTACATTGTTGTATTTCCAAAGATGAGTAGGTTGACCTATTGCATTTCAGAAATTAAAGAGCATGTTGTCATAAATGAATGTCCACCTTTTATGTAAAGACCGCATGGTTTGCTATAGGTAGCTAATTGAAAAAAATCTGCTCTTATCCCAAGTCTTATTTATAAGCCTATTTTAGAATCAGTTCAAGAATACAACTCCTAACAGTATTTGTGTTCTAGGGTTAATGCATACTACTGTCAGATGAAAACAGGAGTTTGTGCTGCCGCTCCCATTCCTCCACCAAAGGCTGGCACCCCATCTCCAGCCTCAGCTCCTACTATGTGAGACTTCCTTCACTTTATCAATCAGCTTTGTTTTTTCTTGAATTATGTGCCTTCTTTGTGGCCTTTTACAGCTTTAATGAATCTAAATGTGTTGTAGTGACTGTTATTTCTTTTCAAATTGGTAAAAGCGGTGTCCAGATGTCATCAAAGAACCGTATCCTGGTGGCTTTCAAGAACCTCTTCGACGAAAAACAGTGCATCTACACACTAAGGTTAGCGCAGGTTTGCTATACAACCTGACATACTTATTGTCCTTCTGCCTATACTTCTAATTTTTTTTATACATGTGTAACTCCAGATTCAAAAATCTAGTTATAGCTCATTTACTATCTTTCTATTTGTTCTGGTGGTGCACAGTTAAAACATAATTTTGTCTTTGTGCTTGTATTTTGCAGTAAAACAAAGGCTCCAGACCTTAGTCACAGCTGCCAAAATTATTTCCTTCCTGATCTTGCCATAGATTAGGTGAAGTGGATACATCCCTCTTGGAGCAGAACACTAACATGTCATGATGATGCCACCTTTGCACTTCAGAGTTGGGACCCGGTCAGCTGCGAGGCGAGCAGGCTGTTGGCACATCAACAGCGGACATGTCCGAACACACCAGAGCACCTTTGCAATGAATCCCTATCTTGATCAGCTGATCATATACTTCAGATTTACACAGCTACATTTTCGCCTAAAACCATTGTAAAACTTAATTTTTTTTTACAAAAAGCCTATTATATACAACTGTATCCACAGCTTTTCTGTCTCCTCCACCATTGCTACTTCCGTTTGAAAAATCCACTTCGACCCGCAATGAATCATGTCATCAGCCTACAAATGCAGCCTGCGAAGGGTGCAGCACCTGAGTCTCCATAGTCCTCAACATAGCGGTGCTTGTATTTCCGTTTGGCACATACCTACTGAGTCTGGAGCAGGCAGCACCCTCTGGTGTGCGGGCATACGAATTGCCCACAAGTCACAGATTGTTTTGCTCCACCATCAGCGCTATGTTTGGGGCAAAAGTGAAAGCGCACCGAAAAGAAGTTGTAACTTGTAAAGCAGCATTTGTGACTCACAGCAGCAGATTCGTACAGTTGTATTCACTGATTTTTCTTTGTGTTAAAGAAAAGAAATTTGAAAAAAAAACTGCTTGTGAGAAGATGTTAATACAAGTGTGTGAATTTATTTTGCACCATTTTGTTAAGAACAATTGGAGCAAAACTGTGAGGTTTTTGATGTGTAACTCAAAGAATGTCATTTGTGCACTTGCACTTAGAAAGCTGAAGAGGTGTAACTGCTGTTTTGTGTTTGTGAAAGACTGAAATAAATTCTACAGATACAAATTCACAGTTACAATGCACGAATAGTTTTGCACCATTTGTTTCAGAATAATTGGAGCAAAACTGTGAATGTAAGAGGTTTTTGATGTGTAACTCAAAGAATACAATTTGTTTACTTGTACTTAAGAATCTGAAGAGGTGTAACTGCTGTTTTGTATTTGTGAAAGACTGAAAAAATAGATATAAAACTCCTATAGCATTACTCTGTGACTTCAAATTCACAGTTACAATGCACAAATAGTTTTGCCCCAAAATTAACTTCACAATTTATAGACTAACAGAAGTAATTTAAGGTCTGTTCTTTGAGAGACGGGGAGCCAGTGTAAGGACTTTAGAACTGGGGTGATGTGCTCCACTTAGCTCTTAGTTTTAGTTCGGACGCGGGCAGCAGCATTCTGGATCATCTGCAATTGTCTGATCGACACTTTAGACAGACCTTTGAAGACACCGTTGCAGTAATCAATTCTACTAAAGATGAACGCATGAATTAGATTTTCAAGGTCCTGCTGAGCCATTAGTCCTTTAATCCTGGAGATGTTCTTTAGGTGATAGAAGGCCGACCTTGTTACTGTCTTTATGTGCCTCTGAAGGTTCAGGTCTGAGTCCATCACTACACCCAGATTTCGAGCCCGATTGGTGGTTTATAGCTGCATTAACTAAAACTGAGAGTTAACTTTTAAACGCTCTTCCTTTGGTCCAAAAAAAATGACTACTACAGTTTTGGGTTGATTTAGCTGAAGCGAATTTTGGCACATCCATGCATGGATTTCTTCTTAGCATTTACCCAGCACTGGAATGGGTTCATAGTCACCTGGTGACATCGTAATAGCTGTATAGCTGTGTGTCGTCTGCATAGTTATGATAACTTATGTTGTTGTTTATTATAATCTGATTTAGGGGGAGCATGTAGATATTGAATAGGAGGGGCCCTAAGATGGATGTGATTTTTGTGGTCTCTGATGTAAAGTTACCTACTGATATAAAAAAGTACCTGTCCTTCAAGTAGGATTTAAGCCAACTGAGTGCTGTACCAGAATGGCCGACCCAGCAGTTTTCCAGGCACTTTAATAAAATGGACTGATCAACAGTGTCGAATGCTGCACCGAGGTCCAATAATACCAGCACTGTGGTTCTTCCACAGTCTGCATTTAAACGGATGTAACTGAACACCTTAACAGGGGCAGTCTCTGTACTGTGGTGAGCACAGAACCCTGACTGGACGTCATCAAAGCGGTAGGTCATGGTTAGAAAGTTATTTAACTGTTGAAACACAGCTTTTTCAATAATCTTACTGATAAAGGGGAGGTTTGAGATAGGCCTGTAGTTCTGCAGTAGCAGCTTGTCCAAGTTGTTCTTTTTCAATAGCGGTTTGATAATTGCTGTTTTTAGGGCCTGGGGAAAAACACATGACAAGAGGGATGTGTTCATTATGTGAGTTAAATTAGACGTTAGGACAGGCAAAGCTTTCTTAAGAAAATCTGTTCGTAAAACATAGAGACAGCAGGAAGAAGAGCTTAGTTGCTGTACGGTTTCTTCTAAGTTTTTTTAGTTTATTTGGTGAAATTGGAAAATTTTGTCAAAATCTGTTCTAGTTGGAGACAACTTTGGGACTGGAGTTGATGTGGATGTGCTGACTGCCCCTTTGATCTTTTGGGTTTTTTCAGTGAAGAAGTAAGCAAATTCAATGCAGGCCCTGGTAGAGTGGAGATCAGATGCTACAGTTACAGGAGGGTTTGTTAGCCTGTCGACCGTGGCAAATAATGCACGAGCATTATTAATGTTTTTGCAGTTGATCTCAGAGAAGAAAGATTATCTCGCTTTTTTCAGTTGTAAGTTATACCTGTATAGTCTCTCTTTATAGATAATATAATGAACCTGGAGTCCAGTCTTTCGCCACCTGCGTTCAGCTTTTTGACACTTCCTGAATTCACTTCTGACTTTTGGAGCACTTCTCCACTGAGACTTCTTTTTCCCAGAAATGACTAACTTTAATTGGAGAAATTTAATCAATTATGTCTGAGATTTCAGAATGAAAGTCGTCTACCAGCTCATCAATAGTTCTACAGGGCAAAGTGGAGGTAGAAGAGTAAATCTGGTCAAAGGTTTCAGCAGCACCGTCCTTAAAGATGCGTTTTCTTATAATGTATTTTTGGCCAACTGGGTCATTCAGTTCAATTCAATATATATTTGAATTTGAATTTAATTTAATTTAATTTAATTATAATGTCTTTTTGGGCAACTGAGTCATTGGAGATGATGCTTTCAAAAATAACAGAAAAGTGGTCATATAGGACAACATCAGTTACAGACACCTTGGAAATGTTAAGACCCTTATGATCAAGTCCAAAATATGTCCCTGTTTGTGCGTTTGCTTGAGTCAAACCAAAGTTTCTGAGAGTGTCACATAGTTCTATTGCACTTCTATCTTCAGGATTGTCAATATGAATGTTGAAGTCTCCCACAATGTTTAAACAGTCATAATCAACACATATCATCGCTAAAAGCCCATTAAAATCACTGGAAAAGTTTGTTTTGGACTTAGGAGGCCTGTTAATATTCAAGAACATGGTTCGGACCGGACTCTTTACCTTGAGAGCCATATATTCAAGAGTCAAATTTGCCCAGAAATACATTTTTACACTTTAGTGAATCTTTAAACAAAGTGACTACCCCTCCAACTTTTTTTGCTGTCTGCTCTCACAAAGAAAATGTTAGGACTTGCGAGATAGAGGTAGTTATTTACCCCATGATATGGTATCTCTTGGAGGCCGGGTTGGTAGTGGAGCTTTTGAAGTCAGAGGGAATCTCATACATCTCTATAGACTTGTTGAAGATCTGACTAAAGATGGCTGCCAGTTGGTCAGCACGGGCTAGAAATAACATTCACACACCTCCAAACTGCAGCTGAGATGCTGCTTTTTAGCATCACACTGTAGCTTCTTTTAGCTGCCCTGATCTCCTTGGTCAGCTTGTTTCTTGCCTGCTTGTGCAAGGTCTGGTCTACACCTCTGTAAGCCTCAGAGGAATCTTCGTTGATGATAGGGGATTTTCCAAACAGCTGTAATGCTGCATTCAGATACAGTTGGGATACTTGAATGTCTTGTACGGTTGAAGTATTGCAAAGATGATTGTGACTGGATATACTGAGCAGTTGCACTTACTGCGTTTCTCAACAACATGAGAAAGTTTGTTTACATTTGTCATCTTCCAATGTTCAGTTTATTACTGTAAAACACCCTAAAAGCCACAAAAATGTGTTACTGATAACAAAAATTGTCTTTTTCATCTGTTTCAGAAAGCTCTTTTTTGGAAGAAGAATACAAAGCGCAAATAAAATCACTTGTGCCTTATTAAAATGTGTAACATTTAAAAAGTTTACTCAGCAGAACTACATTTTATGCTCTGATTGATTTGGAGAGCATGGCCAGTAGCAGCATCAGGACTCGAGGGGGGGCTAAAGATTATTCCAGACCACTTGGAAAAATCTTTAAGCTTCTTGAAAAAGTCCTCAGGTTGTTTAGGTTCTATGTGTTGTTGGTTCAAAACATTTACTGTATCTCTTTGAAATTAATTTTGTATGACTTTGAGATTTTGTTTCCTTTGTGGTCATTAAGTTTCTCTGTATGGTCATTTGTTTTTCCTCCCTTCATCCCTTTGTGGCTCATTGCAGTTGTTCTGTGCCTGTTCCTCTGTTCTTTTCTCTTTTGTGTCTATTTTTTGTCTCTTTTAGCATTTTTTCTATCTGTTTTTTATTGAAGCTGACATTGTCAGGCATGGTTTTGCAACTGTTGATACATCCACATGCATCTCCACAGAGTGCAGGCATGTGGTGTAAAAAGTCAGCAGAGTATTCAGTACATATCAAAGTTTCCCAGCAGGTGGAAAAACACATCATCAGGAGGTTCATTTTGTTTCTATTAGCTATGCTGCTTAGAGTCTGCAGTGCATCTCCCCTGTGGGACTCCTTCACATGCATGCAACACACAGCTTACATGCTTCTAATGCAGCTCCACTGAGAGAACAGTGACTGCAGTGGAGGATTCTTCTTCACGTGAAACTGTGCCCTTCATGCTGAGCTAGAAATAACAACAGCTAACAGGTGCTGACTGCATCCAGGCTGTACTTAGCTCTATCTATTTTTGTGACTGTAACAATCATCAGCAGATGTGGAATAAAGCATGTCTGTTCTTTTTTTTTTTGAAAGCCTCCATAAGCTGAAGTCAAAGAGAAGGCCATTCTGGATGCTGTAATCAATGCACACACACACACACACACACACTTATCTTATTATATGTTGTAAGGACCTTGCATTCACTCTCATTGACTTCCATTGATTTCCATTCATTTTCAACCCTTTCTATGGCCTAACCATGACCTTACCCCTAAACCTAACCATTACCACTACATACCTAACCCCAAGCCTAACCTTAACTTAATTCACACATTAGTCCTAAACCTAATCCTCTAGCAAAATAGCAAGTGAGTACCATGAAAATGTCCTCACTTTACAACAAACGGTCCTCACTTTGAGGGTGAAATACGGAAAATGGTCCTCACTTAGCTGGAAAAACAGGAGCACACACACACACTCTAAAGGTTGGTAGTGAGATAATGAAATCTAAACAGCTGAAGGTTCCTATTAATTCATCAACAGCTTATGTAGGGGAGCAAACAGAAGACAATGTTCAGGAGCTGCAGCCGTCTTCTATCTGTAGCCTGGAGCCAAGAGCTGATCCAGTCTCTGATCTGCCACTGCAGCTCTGTCATCTCTGACAGTGCTGCAAAATTTTACTAAAAGTCACTGTTGCAAAACACAGTGACGCCTCTGGGGAATGTATTTCTTCTTAATCAGGGAGGTGGAGCACAGATGATGGTGCATACCTCGGTTGGCAGTAACCACTAGGAAAGCCAACAGTTTTGTCTCGTGGTTTAAACTCAGAGGTGGTCCACCACAGTTTCATACTGAGTGATTTCTTCTTCTTTGAGAAAATGACAGGCTTTTTGTGTCAGCATTTCTACCCCAGAACTAAAACATTTATTTAGAGACCCTGGTTTTGTAATGTATTAAAATGCTTAATTTTCCATCTAGAGGAAACAAACACAAGTGAAATTCCTCAGGAAACTGTCAAACAGACTGTGCCCTAAGGAATAATGATAAGAGCCAAACAAGGGCACTCACAGGTTCAAACAAAAAAATAATTTATAACTAGAAATTAACCAAAGTTTGATGTATTTAACTAAATACTCTAAGAATACCCTCATAATATGTGTCTAGTATATAGTTTCAAACACTGTAGTAAAATAACAGGTCATTTGGATGAATATTGGTTCAATTTTCTTTATGCAGCACTTTGGTCAACAGGGGTTGTCCTAAATGTGCTATAGAACAAACTTAAGTTCAGATAACAGATGTAAGTCTGTTTCTTCAATCTGCTGTAGTTTTGCTCTGGTCCTTAACTACAGATGCTGAGGAGCAGTGGAAGCAGTATATTGTTGATGTCCTCAATCTGTCCAAATTGTTCACCACTGAGGAGCCAGACACTGAGGACTCAGGGGAATATAGGTCCATTTCTCAGGCTGAGGCGGCTCCCCTGGGGCCAAGACACCAAATGAGATGCACCCAGATTTCCTGATGGCCTGGTGTTGTTATGGTGCTTTAGACTTTCGTTCCGGTTTTGTGTTTACGTTGTAGTTTTTATTGTACTTTCATTATTTCATGTATTACAGTTTTCCTCTGTATGCAGTGGTTCCTGATTGGATTACTTGTCTAACTTAAAGCTCTGAGTTCTGTTTAGTTCCTGTTTTCTTGTTACTCCTGTTTCTCAGTTTCTTGTTCAACTTTTCCTTTGGAGTCATTCTTGTGTTCTTGAGGTTTTCCTTTGCTTATGACTACATAGTCACAAGCATTCAGAACAGAAACAGCCAGAAACTGGCTGCTTCTGTTCTGCCATTCCTTCTCAGGATCTCCTCGGTTTGTTTGCTGCCCCTTGTTTTTCCTCATAGCTGCAGCCTGTTAATAACCAACTTACTGGTTCTTGTTCTCTCACCGCCTGTCATCCATCTCTATCTCTATGCCCTCTCCCTCTTTCTGTTTGTCATTCAGGCCAATTATTTGCATACTTTCTCCTATGTTTTAAGTCATAACTCAAGATCTACTTTTTTCTGTGTGTTTTATATTACCTGCACATATTTATTGTTTTGTTTTATGCTCCATAGTTTTTAACTCTTTTTATGCCTGTTATATGTTCTCTAATTTATTTTGTAAACTTTGTGTGTGGCGACGAGCTGTGTCATGTAATGGTGTTTGCTTTTATTTTTTGTTTAATCGCAATTATATCTGACATAGTAACAGTTGCCATAGTGGTTCCACTTGAAAAATATTCTTTTATGTCTTGCCTTTACATTGGTACCACGTTTGGATGTTGACTTTATAACTGGGAGCTATACTTCATTTATTTAAGTTATGTAATTTCAGGCGGAAATTGCTAAATCGCTAAAACCCCTCCGGGCTAAACAGGTTAAATAACATTTACTTACAGCTGAATGAATTATATATTCATATTTATTAACCGTGTGTTTTAAAACAAATCTTGTATGTATCTGGATGAGCAGCAAATCAGTGGCAGTAAACAGTGGAGTCAAGACAAAACAAAAAGAAGCTCAGGGGTAATTTGTGCAGTGGAAGCAAATCTCCAGCTGTAGCTGACACGCTGCGCTGGTTTGACTGTAAGTGTGAAGAGTAACCTGGGAGGAAGATTATTACTGCGCCATGGTAATAACAAATAAACTGCCTGTATTTTTCTACTGCTGAGGTAAAATTAGTCTTTTCATGAAAATATTTGTTCTACAAAACACTTTTAATCTTCTTACAAAAATCTTTCTGTACTCCAATAAGTAATATGACCATCCAGTCAGCATATACAAATGCTTCTCCAAACAGCTCACATTAGTCTTCTTGTCTTCATGTGTCTTTAATTTTACACTGGTGGTCTGCACCAATAAACCTGAGTTAATTTGTGGCGTGTGATTGGGTGGCACAGATACAGTTTAAAGATCCGAACCAAATCAGGAAGAAACAAATAAACCCACCATTATTCTGCTGGGGGACTTCAACGCCCACGTGGGAAACGACAATGACACCTGGAGAGCCGTGATCAGGAGGAATGGCCTCCCCGATCTGAATCCGAGTGGTGTTTTGGTATTGGACTTCTGTGCTAGTCACGGATTGTCCATAATGAACACCATGTTCAAGCATAAGGGTGTCCATCAGTGCACTGATGGACACCCAACAACAGAGGTGCTGCACGCAGCACGTCTACAGTAGTTTTCCTAAATTTCCGGGTCTGTGCTCTGTCCCGCCCCCGGTCATTTCTGTCCAATGGGAGCACAATGATCGTCACCCGCTTGGCTTTGTTTACAAGTAATAGATCACTTGCAAAAATTACAATGTGAAAGCAAACCGCATAAAACAAAAAAAAATAAAGTCCGCTTTTGGTTCGGACCAAACAAGCGGACTAAAGGACTTTCCTGGTGTGAATACACCCTAAAAGGTTTTCTTTAACTTTATGATCTCGCATTTCCCTTTAATATTTACGCTTCATCTTCCCTTGGCCAACAACATTTACTAGGCCTATTACAGATATTTCCTTTTGCTGATTTTATACCTTCATGTCGCCAATAGAAGCAGTGGAACAGTAACATGTTTTTTCACGCGAAGAAAACCACAGACTTATCTGTAGACTTCTGTCATGTCAGAGCGTCCTCCTGCTCTTTGCTTTGCAGCGTCCTGCTGAGAGCCTCTGTTCTTTAATAAATTACCCAGCAGGTGAGTGGACACCAACATACACCTGCACACACATGGTGGGAACCATGTACATGTATTTGTGTCATGTCTGGGTGTGTGTTTGTGTGTGTGTGTGTGTACAGTTAGAAACACTGATGTCTGAGGCAATGATGCCCCCTGCAGCCTGTTCTTCTTTAAACTGCAGAAACTGTTTCAGAGTAGTGTGTGTGTGTGTGTGTGTGTGTGTGTGTTTCCTATGCCAGCAGTGAGGCATTGTGAGAGGAACATCAAAGAGCAGATTTAGATGCAGCTTTACCTCAAACAGCAACTGGCTGTGGTGAAGAACTTTTTTGTGATGATGAAATGTTAAACACATCGGAGCAACACGGCACAGTGGTAGGCACCCAGTCAGCTGGAAGAGCAGAGTCAGATGGTCTGACTGATGTGGGATCAGCTGAAGTTCCTCAGTAAAATAGCTGTTTGTGTTACACATGTGGAACATTCTGTTAGAGCAATGTGACCTTAGCAGGACTTAACCATGAGAACAGAGAGCAGCAGTTATCAGCAAAACTACATGAAAGGCACAGATACACAAAAAACACTAAATGACAGTATGAAATTTTATTAAAGTGAAGAGAAATCCAAAAGTATGATGAAAAAACTGATTTTTGGTCATCAGTTATACTGCTTTCAGCAAATGAAAACAATTTTCTCAAATGGTGTAGTTATGGAGCTGTCTCTCTGCTTCATTGAAATATACAAATACAAAAAAATCTTCCAGGCAGTGAGACAGAAGTAAATAAATCCCAGCTAAAAGAATTACAGCATAGCCCCTTTACTCATTTACATGAATGACAACAACAACTTTTTTGCACACCTTAAAATTTAGAAGTGCACTGTACCTCTACACTACATCCGGAAAGTATTCACATCGCTGCACTTTTTCCACTTTTAGTTGTGGAACAGCCTTATTCCAAATGGTATCAAATTAATGTCTTTCCTCAAAATTCTACAAACAATACCCCTTAATGACAATGTAAAAGAAGACTGTTTGAGATTGTTGCAAATTTATTACAAATAGAAAACTAAGAAATCACATTTACAAAAGAATTCACAGCTTTGCCATGAAGCTCAGAACTGAGCTGAGGTGCATACTGATTTCACTGATCATCCTTGATATGTTTCTACAGCTTAAATTGAGTCCACCTGTGGTAAATTCAGTTGATTGGACATAATTAGGAAGACACACACCTGTCTATTTGAGGTCCTACAGTTGACAGTGCAGGTCAGAGCGCAAACACCAAGCATGAAGTCAAGGGAATTGTCTGTAGACCTCCTAGACAGGATTGTCTTGAGGCACAAATCTGGGGAAGGTTACAAAAAATGTTTGCTGATTTGAAGGTCCCAATGAGCACAGTGGCTTCTATCATTCAGAAATGGAAAAAAAAATTGGAACCACCAGGACTCTGGAGCTGGTGTCCTAGAGCTGGTCAGCCGTCTAAACTGAGAGGTCGGAGAGAAGGGCCTCAGTCAGGGGGGTGACCCCATGGTCACTCTGTCAGAGCTCCAGCATACCTCTGTGGAGATGAGAATCTTCCAGAAAGACAACCATCTCTGCAGCAATCAGGCCTGTATGGTAGAGAGGCCAGACGAAAGCCACTCCTTAATGGAAGGTACATAGCAGCCCGTCTGGAGTTTGCCAAAAGGCACCTGAAGGACTCTCAGACCATGCGAAACAAAGGTTTCTGGTCTGATGAGACAAAGGTTGAATTCTTTGGTGTGAATTGGTGTCACATTTGCAGGAAACCAGGCACCGTTCATCATCAGGCCAATACCATCCCAACATTGAAGCATGATAGTGGCAACATCATGCTACGGGGATGTTTTTTAGCAGCCAGGATAGAAGGAAAGATGAATACAGCAATGTATAGAGACATCCTGGCTGTAAAACCTTTCTAGAGTGCTTTTGACCTCATACTGGGGCGACAGTTCATTTTTCAGCAGGACAACGACCCAGAGCAGACAGCAGATAACTCAAAGGAATGGCTTCAGCACCACTCTGGGAATATCCTGGAGTGGCCAAGCCAGACTGTGGTGGTGATATTGATATTTCTAAAGCCGCTGTGCTGCTTAATTAAAGGGCTGATAAATGGAATATATCACTATGTCATCCATAAATATTTTTGCTTTGACAAATTCCAGGTGTCAGTTTTTCAATGAATATAGTGAACAGTGATGGGAGGGTGGACAGCCCCGTCTGGTGCCTCTCTCAAGACTAAAGTTCGGAGAAATCCAGTTATTTGTTTTTGCACAAGTGTTAGGTAAGCTGTACATCAGTTTGTTTCAAAACAAAATGATGTAGAGGGCATTTACTATATCACAAATAGATCAGCGTTTCACCGGCCAAGCAAATGCATCTCTACCCACAATTTGAACAGAAGAAATAGCTAAAACACACAGACCGTGATCCAGAAATGTGCGCATTAGCCCCATTTTTTCCCATCTTTGGCACCTCCAATCTATTGTATTTCTTTGCCTTTTGACAATGACGGTAGTAATGATGACATACATGCAGAGGCATGTTCATCAAGTTAAGGTGATGTGAACAATTAGCTCTCTTTTATGTGTCTGGTCACAGTTCAGTCTCACATCTGGCCATCTCTGTCCTTATTAGGGGAATCTTGTGAGACAAATGACAACATATTCCCTATAGGGTTTGGGTATGTTCTGTCATGCAAGAATGTATTTTTGGAACTTTCTACGTGTGGAATGCACTTACTGTTTGAGCTTTTGTTGAATCAGGCAGATTTTATCTAGAGTGACATCTACTGTTTAAAAAGAAAATTGCGGTGAGGTGTGCACCTCAGGCAAAGGTATGAACTTTAAAGGAAGCCTTAAGGAATGCTCCTAAAACAACTGGCATGCAAAGGTATACCTAATCCTTAAAGATGAACTTCCACCACAAACACAACAGATTGAAATAACAGCGAGACAGAGAAATAGTTCTATTCAGTCAGCTCTATGATCCTAGAAGATGGAGACTTATATAAACACCTCATTGTATGAGGGAGGAAACAACTATGGGACATTTCTAACTCTGCTGCTACAGATAATACAAGATTTGGCAAGAATAACTTTAACTTTGTCACTTGAACATAAAAAGCATTATTGTAATAAATATGTCAGATTGTATAAATATAACAAGCAGTCTATATTAATGTTTACTGTATGCATTTTTTTATTGGTAAAATACAAGAAGAAAAGATAATTTGTGCTTTTTTGGCCATTATTATGTCCTGTTCCACCTAACAAAGAAAGGGTTTTCAGTTTCTTTTGCAGCAAAAGAAAAAACTGGAGTTTGTTTCTTTTTTTTTGTTTCTAATAAAGTTTAAATCTGTTAGGTTTTTTCTTGGCACTCAGTCAACAATTCCGAGCGATACTCTACCAAATAGGACACGGTTAAAAATAAATAAATAAATAAAATCTCTGAATCCTCCTGAATGTGAAAAGTGGACTTGTCTGGGCTAAAGAGGACATTTGGTGACTTTAAGTAAAAATAAAAAATACATTAAAACCTTTCAAAAATGAATTAGTAAAATTGCACCATGAACTACAGAAACAAATTACAAAACAAATCACAGCATCTGGATTCTGCTAAAAGCCACAGTTAATGATTTCATGATTTAATCTTGTTGATTAAAAGTGTCTCCCAGTATGGAAGGAGAACTATCAGATATGGCTCAACAAAAGAGAGGAAACCACATGTTTTTGTTTCTGAGCAATATTCATCCAGCTTGATTTTAACTGATTAGGTCTGACTTATCTTGTCTCTTCTGGTTAATTTAATTGGAAATGAACAAGAGGAAGAATTAGTGCCTCTCCGAGACGTGACCATTTGCTGCCCTCAAGTGGCTAAAACAAGAGCTACTGCTGGGTACATCAAGATCATCCTGAACATCATCCTGAGAAGTTGTGACATTTTCCTTACACCAAAAAATTTTCAGCATTCTTAGGTTTTAGAACTTCAAGGTTTTCTTTAGCATGTAATAATCACAATTTAACATGGTTGTTCCTGGATTGTGGGACTCAGTTGCTCTTGAAAGAATATTTCATCTCACTCTTTATCCATAATTAAATATAATTACATATTTTGTTGCTTTCTCCTGCTGTCCACCCTTGTCTCTGCAGGATTTCAGTCTGTCCTTAAGGTATTTCTTGGACAGAGGTGGTTTCTTTGCTGCATTTGCCCTAAAGCAATTGTCCTCAAACCCATAGTTGCAGCTTTTACACAGATGAGCTCACATTAACTTGCTCCCATTGTTAAGGAAGCTCTGCACCGTCAATAACATAATTCTGTAGCACACTACTAAATAGGAGATGGCTAGACCCTCATGAATATCAAGAAGCTTCTTCGCTCTACCTTAACCTTCTTTAAGATCTGAAACCTGTTCATTCTTAGCAGAACTTTGATGTATGTGAGGCAGTTTTGATGCAAAGGGACAATGGCTCACTTTTCTTTGGAGGTAACAATTGCTAACAAAATAAGAGAATGATTTTGAGATTTGTTTAGAAATCAGTTTTGCTGATATTTGTTTTTTTCTATTTTGTCTTTAATTTCTGAGTGTCCTGATCAATTTGTGTCTTTCTGCTTGTCTTCTTGCTGTAGTTTTTCCTCTTTACTAAAGTTACTATTTCATCCTGTAACCTGTGGTACTCTCCTAGCAAAACTGTTTACACCCCTTCAAACTTTCTAGCAGTTTGTCCCATAACAACCACAAACTCCCATCTGTTTTACTGGGACTTAATGATAGTTTGTTTGTCATAACCAGCAGTTTAAAAGAAGATGATAAAGAGGCCTGTTTAATATTTAGTGGAAGAGCATTAGGTAAACTGGGAGCCTTCACCATCTTCCATCTTCTGTCTCCAGTCGAGCTCTGGGAGTGGAGAATAAAAGCTGATTAGAGCAGTATTTTTTCAGCCATGGTACACTTATTATGTTGAAAAAGTCCTGTGGCACTCTGTAGCCTAGTAATACAGTATATACTGTATATATAACATATATAAAAATGAATAAAATGACAATAGTCTCAATTTATTTATACTCAGTGTGAAACCTGGGATGAACACAAAGCCAATTTCCTGGCAGATATTTAAGAAAGACACACAAAGCTCTTCCTCAACAGCTCTCAGTCTCTCTCGGTTTTTAGTTTTTAAAGCAGTCAGGCTTGAGAAGCTCAGGTCACACAAACATGTTGTGGAAAATGGGAGCAACATCGAAACAGCTTTTTTGGTCAGAAAGGGGAACTCTTTGGTACCATTTAACCAAAAACTGTCCAAAGGTAGATCAGCAAACCTTTAGCTATTACCTCAACAGTGCAGCAATGTTGACATCTTGCCATTTCTCAGGAGTGGGAGCTTTAGGTTGGCACTTTGCACATGTTGTTGCCAGAGGTGCACCTTCAAACGAAATACAGTTATTTTATCTGTGCTTGTAAGCAGGTTTTCATTTCTGCCAAGCATTCCTGTGTTCAGTTCATTCAGATGATGAAATTTATCTGCCAGATATGCCAGCTTTGCACACCATTCATCACTTGCAAGGCAAATTGAGTAATCCGACCTCTTGTTTGTAAGAAACATTTTAAGTTCCTCCAGCAGCTCATACACGCAGTGAAGCACCTTGCCTTGACCTCCATATGGAGCAATAAGGCTTTATGCTCCGCTCCTATTTCCTCACATAAGGATTCAAAGTTCACAATGAGCACAACATCCAACACAGGAACTAGTTCGGCTAGTAAAGTCTTGGCCACGAAGGCCTCACGGTGCAAAAACAATACATAATCTGGGTTTTTTCCTTCACTCTGCTAACGAAGGCTTTGGTGCGTGGCTTCGGCTCCATCAGTGCAAACACTTATGCAGTTTTGCCACGCAAGTCCTCCTCGGTCAAGATATTCCAATGTGACCCGAAAAATTTACTCTCCTGTTTTTTTTTTTTTTGGCAGTGCCTTGCAAAATAGTACGTTTTCGCTTATGGCATCTCCATCCACAAAACACACATTGGCCAAATGTCCACTAATATCAGTAGACTCATCAAGATGTAAAGCAATTTTCCCAATCATGCATATTTTTTCCATAACAACCGTTTCGATGTCTGCAGACATGTCATCAATACGTCTGGCAATTGTGTTATCTGAGAGAGGGACTTTAGCTCTGTCTTTAACTGAAGCATCTCATTTACAATGGCTTTGCAGGCAGGCAGTATTAAAGGCTCTGCCACTGTGTGGGACTTTTTTGATTTAGCTATGAGTTCAGCAACAAGGTAGCTGGCTTTGAGGGCTCTCTCATTCACCTTTGTGGTTTTTGTCATGAAGGTTACCTGTTTCTCCATGTTTTCACATAGGCAAACATTATAGTCAGTTGGCACTGTTGGATAGCTTTTCGCCACACACCAAGCACAATGGAATCAGGGCCGCTTCCCGATAAAAGTAAATACAAATGCAATATAGCTTTCGCTGAATTGCCTTGACCTCGCCGTCTTTGCTTTCTTTTGGCCAACACTCATACTAGGGCCTTCATCTGGGTCTAGTGTGCCACGGGGCAGTGGTTTAAATTACCAGATTAGAGGATCTGATACTGCGAGAAGAGATGGAAGAGGTAAGAATGTCAGAAATATATGATGGTGCGAGACCATTCAGGGTGCAAGACAGAAGGAACACGTAACAAACAACAAAAACCTGAGAGTTAAAATACTGAGGCGAGGTGGAGTATGAACCAAGGAACTGAGAGAGCCACTAATCAGGAGGGATATGAAACAGGTGCTGACAAAGGAGCCTAAAGAATAATGGGGGAGAATTACTAATTAACACAGATGAGCAAAGAGTACCTGGAGGTAACAGAAAAACATCTAAGTAAGCAATGACTAAACTACAGAACATTAACAAAGGGGACCAGATCTAAGAGGCACTATAAACTAACACATCTAACATAGGAATACAGAGAGTAACAAAAACTAAACAGGAAGAATCTAATAAACCTGAATGAACAGGAATAAAGCAAGAGAAGAACCTGGCTGTCCAGACAAAGTAAACAGAACCAAACTCAAAACGCAACACACAGGCAGATTTTGACAATATTTGAAAAGGTTATGTAACATTAAAAGTGTCTGTTTTGCTGATGTTCTTAAAAAGGTCTGGATCAAATAAATCTGGGAATCATCTACATAGAAATTAAAACAGACATTGAAACTGCAGATAACCTGATCTACTTATCTCTCACACCTACCCAATAATTAAATCGGCTTATAGCAATATCATGATCAACTGTATCAAATGCAGCAGAGAGACCCAGCAACACCATGAGTGGGTCAAACAGTTGAATTACCTTTTCAGTATGCAATCAACTTCTGTGCAGGCCTGGTAATGAGCCACACGTTGGATTCAGGTTTGTTGAAGCAGAGATGCATCTAAACGTTGCAGGACACCAGCCCTCGAGAACGGAGTTTCCCACCCCTTACTGAGACGGTACAGCTAGCATCTGAATTCATCCTGATATCATTTACAACCTTTAATGAAGCAGTGTCTATGCTGTGATGTTGTTGAAACCCAGACTAAAACTTTTCAAAACGTGAGTTTTTGGTTAAAAATCGTAAAAGCTGAATGTAAACCACTTTGTCTAAAACTTCACCAATAAAAGGAAATTTAGAGATAGGCCAAAAGGTATTAAGATTATAAAGTCAAGGTTAGGTTTCTTCAATAATGGTTCGACAACAGCAGTTTTAAAGATTTTAGAAACTACCCCTGTGGATAGAGATTAGTTAAAAATAGCATTTTAGAAATTCAAAAAAATACAAACATCGTTTTTTTTTTTTAATTCAGCGGGTAAAATATCTAAAAAAGTGGAAGATTTCATACTATTAATTGTCCCTAATAATTTTGACTAAGATAAGAGTTTAAATTAACTGAAAAAGTAGAGGCAGATGGCACAGTTTAAGCTCTGATATTAAAAAGTATTAATATAAAAGGAATACAATTTTAAACTTTAAGGAAATAATTAATTTGTAATTGGAGATTTACAAATTAAACAATGTATAGTATTAAATAAAAGTTATGGATTATGAGGGTATGAAGCAATGAGGCATGAGAAATATATAGATCATTGTTCTTTTACCACTCTGTTAAAATCCTTTAAAAGGGTTTTAATGATTGAAAAAAGTCACAGTTCAGATTAAAAGATTTCCATTTCCTCTTAGCACGTCTGCATGCCCTTCTCAGTTCGAATACAGTCATTTATCCAAAGTGGTTGTTTGGACAAACCAGAAAAGGATTTAGGGGCTATAATGTCCAATGTTGCAGCACACTTGCTTAAAGATTATGTGGTCAGATCCTCTGAAGAATGAGATGAATTTAACTGTTGATGCTGTGGGTAACCTTGATAGATTTCAAAAAACATGTTTGAGATGTGTTGGGTCTGAAACAATGAGGGCCTTGCTTGTTTGTGATTTCCAGAACTAAGAAAAACTAAATAAAATGGTACCACCGTCAGAGATATGCATATTGATAGAAACATTAACTAGACTGAGGCATAATGTGAAAATTAAATCAAGAGAAGATTACCAAATTCAGTTAAAAAGTTACCTTTGGCCCAGGAGGGCAAAATAATAAAGCTGTGAGAACAGAAGAGTTGGAGATATAAAAAGTTGAAAGCTCAAAGGCATTTAAACTGCCTATAGATGTAGGGGTACATCATTTGTCATATTTAAAAATAACAGCATTCAGATCCCTCAGGTTTGTGGAAAAAATTGGTGTTTGAGAAAAACCAAACTAAGAACATAAACTCACAGTGAGGAAACATTTTCTCACCACTGATCTCACCTGTGGAACACCCTTCCTGAACACCTGAGGGCAGTAGAGAGCACTGATGATATTGGAACCCTTTTTTATTTGGCTTCTAGCTTTTAGAAATTCATACCTAATTAATCCTAATAAAGTTAATTATATCTCTAGTTCTTATGAAAAATGATTACACTTACATTTATTTTAATTATTTTTTATTTACTATATTTATGTTCATGCTTTTTAAAAATATATTTTCTGCTTGTCTGTTTTATTGCAGTGTATAATGAACTTTTGAAACTGTTGTTGCTGATAAATGTAAAATTATACAATTTTACATTTATCAATAAATCTACCAGTCTTTTTTAATCTAACATTGATTCTTTCCCAGAGAACGATTTCAATCACACATTTTAAAAGACCAGAAAATTTAGCTATTGAAAAAAAAGAAAGAGACTCAAAGTATAAATCTATTATTAAAACATATCCTTGCTTTCTGACAGAAAATGTTAATCTCCAAAAACTTTACCTTAAGGAAACGACAAAGAAACCTTTTTCTTGTAAATGTGAATTC
Source organism: Crenichthys baileyi (assembly GCA_036173005.1). Taxonomy (NCBI): domain Eukaryota; kingdom Metazoa; phylum Chordata; class Actinopteri; order Cyprinodontiformes; family Goodeidae; genus Crenichthys; species Crenichthys baileyi. The sequence goes on along the minus strand of JAHHUM010002069.1, from coordinate 198,447 downwards.
ACCCAGTTTGGTCAAATGGTTCTTTTTCAAAAAGACTATCTTTTTGATACTCTTTAGTAAATATTTATCGAGGGAATCACAAAGAGATGTGAAGGGTCATCAAGTTGTTTCTCACAAGAAATCAAAAAGTGCAGATACAAGAACTGCAGGTACTCAAGGCAAGGATGCGGGTAGTGCACAGGGTAGTGAACGCAAGGAACCAGCCAAGCATAATGAAACAAAACCAACTAATATACAGAGAGAGACAAAGGCCAGTAATCAAAGGAACTAAGAACAGGTGAGGCAAGGAGGCAGGAAGGCAGAGGGAACAGGTTAACCTAATAAAACTGAGACATGAGGAAAAGGACTAATTAACAAAACAGTGAAACAGACCTGAACAAAAACTATGTAGTCCGCCATTTGTCAGAGCATGCACCATTGGGCTAAAGACTGTCCTCATCGAAGAAATGATGTGAAGCTAACAGAAGATGTAGAGGAATGCAACATTACGTTATATACTAAAGTAATGATGGACTCTGAGATCTTTCTGACTGAATCACTTGGATCAGCTATCATTGACAATGCCTGCACACGTACTGTTTGTGGTGAAAAGTGGCTGGATAGTTACATAAAAGACCTGAGTCAAAGCCAAATGGATAAACTGCTACAAACAGAATATCTGAGCTGCAGACCTTTCAGATTTGGGGATGGTCAGGTGGTACACTCCAACAGAAAAGTGAAACTTCCTGTCAAGATCGGACAAACAAAGTGTCATATTGAGACAGAAGTAGTTTCTGTAGACATTCCATTATTGCTGAGCAAAATGTCTCTAAAGAGAGCTGGAACTGTTTTAGATATGGAGAATGACAGAGTTGTCATGTTCAAACAAAACATTCCTCTTTAGTACACTAGTTCAGGACACTATTGTGTGGACATTAGAGATGAAACTACAAGAATGAGTAGCAATGAAAGTGAAGCCCTTGTCGTCACAGCAGGGCAGTCTATAAAAGAGTAGCAAAAAGTTCTCCTGAAGCTGCACAAGCAGTTTGGCCACGCCTCGGCAGATCGTCTGCAGAGGCTCATCCACAGCTCTGGAAATACTGACAAAGACTGTTCAGTCGGTTTATAGAAGATTATTCAGGACTGTGAGATATGTCAGAGATACAGCAGGACCAAGCCCAGGCCTGCTGTTGGTTTGCCCTTAGCCTGAGAATACAATGAGACGGTGGCAATGGATTTACATGAGTTGGAACCAGGCGTATGGTATCTGCACATCATCGATCATTTCACACGCTTCAGCGCTGGAAACATTGTGAGGACCAAGAAACCCTCTGAGATCGTCAACTCGTTCATCCACTCATGGATAAGTGTACACGGTGCTCCCAAACGGATCTACACAGACAACGGTGGAGAGTTCAACAATGAGGAAATTAGAGACATGGCAGAAAACTTTAACATTGAGAGAAAGACTACAGCGGGATACAGTCCCTGGAGCAATGGACTGCTTGAGAGACACAACATGACATGGGTGTGGTTGGCAAACTGCTGTAGTCTGGGCTCTTATGGCCAAAAACAGTATGATCAATGTACACGGTTATAGCCCACATCAGCTTGTGTTTGGTCACAGTCCTAATCTCCCTTCCGTTTTGACAGATAAACTACCTGCTCTAGAGGGTACTTCTATGAGTACTAGAGTAGGACAGCACTTAGCAGCACTACATGCTTCCAGGAGAGCCTTCACAGAGGTGGAATGCTCAGAAAGAATAAGAAGAGCATTGCGCAAGCAGTTAAGGCCTACAGATGAAAAGTATGAGACAGGTGACAAAGTGTACTACAAGCGAGTAGATAGTACAGAATGGAAGGGCCCTGGTGTAGTTATTGGTCAGGATGGAGCTGTAGTGTTCATAAGACATGGTGGGATTCTTGTCCGAGTACATCAGTCCAGGCTAAATAAAGTGAGCGTACAAAGGGAGGATAAACCACTACTGCCTAGTGTTACTGCAAATGATAGAGAAAATGAAGACATGGTTCATACTGATGTGTCAGAGAGTTCAGATGATAAAATTAGTGTTAATAGAGAAGAACAAATCACTGAGAGCACAGAGCAAAATGAAAGAAATGTCAGACAGACTAATGAAACAAACACTGAAGCAGAGGGTGATGTAACTAATATTCTACTTACATTAAACTGAGAACAGGTCAGACAGTCACATTTACTAACAGAGATGATGGTCCTCAGCACACTGCCAGAGTCTTAGGTAGAGCAGGGAAAGCCAAGGGGCGATACAAAAACTGGTACAATGTACAGCATCTTGACCCAGATGGCAGTGAGGGACAAAAACAAGCATTAGACATGTCACAGGTTGATAACCTTCACACTGAATGTGAAGATACAGGCGCTGATGCCAAAGACATCTCTTTTGATGCTGCTAAACAGCAAGAGATTGAAAACTGGAAAAATAACAATGTCTAAGAGGAGGTCACTAGATGGGTCTGTACGTTGAAAGAAACTCCAAAGGGTATCATTCCCAAAGCCCGCCTTGTGGCGAGAGGTTTTGAAGAAGTCAATATTCAAGAGTTGCAGAAAGATTCTCCCACATGTGCATCGGAGTCACTCAGGCTGCTGATGGCTGTGATCTGTCAAAACAACTGGAAAGTTCATTCTATGGATATTAAATCTGCCTTTTTGCAGGGTATGGAACTCTCGAGAGATATTTACATTCGTCCTCCACCTGAAGCGGGCGTGGATAATGCTTTGTGGAAACTAAAGAAATGTGTGTATGGACTTGCGGATGCTTCTCTCGACTGGTACAACAAGGTCAAAGAACTTATGCTGAACACTGGTGGTAAAATGTCAAAAGTTGATCCTGCAGTGTTTTATTGGCAGAATGAGTAGTCTAAAGTGACAGGAGTACTGGCATGCCATGTGGATGGTTTTCTTTGGGCAGGTTCAGACCACTTTGTAACAAATGTTTTCCCTGTGCTCAAGTCTGCTTTTCATGTGGGATGTGAAGAGCATGAGAATTTTTCTTACGTGGGGATGCACATTGCTACTTTGGGCGATGTGGTGCAGGTGCATGAGCATAGTTACATTGACAACCTGCAAACAGTTCATTTACAGGCATCACGAGCTGTACAGTGAGATAACCCACTAAATGACACAGAAAGAGAACATCTAAGGTCCAAAATAGGACAGATCTTATGGGTTGCAAAACAGACTAGACCAGATGTTATGTTCGACACAAGTAGTCTGGCATCTAACATTAAGAATGCTACTGTTCAGTCCATACATGTTGTGAACAAAGTGATTCGCAAACTCAAGTCGCAGACAGTCACACTTAAGTTTCAACATTCGGGCAACAGTAATAACTTGGGTTTAGTTATCTTCAGTGATGCTTCACTGGGCAATCTTCCAGACGGAGGTACACAGGGAGGGGCTTTAATTTTCCTAATGGAAAAAAAGACAGGAAAATTCTCCCCTCTGTTTTGGCAATCTAAGAAAATCAGATGTGTGGTAAGAAGCACATTGGCTGGAGAAACCCTTGCCATGTCAGATGGTATTGACAACGCAATGTTCTTAGCTACGCTCTACTCTGAGCTCACTACTGGTACAGTAGATCTTAACTCTCTTCTCCTCACTTGTGTTACTGATAACCATTCCCTGTTTGACGCACTGAAGTCGACAAAACAAGTCACAGAAAAGAGACTAAGATTAGAAATAAGCAGTATTAAAGAACTCATGCAAGAAAACAAAATCAAAGTGGTGTGCTGGTCAGAAGCAAAGTCACAACTCGCTGATTGTTTGACTAAGAAAGGTGCTTCCCCCCTTATGCTCCTTAAGGCACTGGATGAGGGTGTATGGATACTGTGATGTTAAGTACACTGTTTAACATTCATTTGGTGGTAGCTTTTAAAATGCTACTATGTTCTGACACATTTTTTTGGTGACTTTTTTTTTTTTTAGCCAAGGTAAGCCTCTTATCTATTGTTAATTTTTATTTAAAGAGAAAGAGGGAGATTGTTAACCTCCTCTGGGAGGTAAGGAGTTATCGCGTGAGTTTGGTGGGGAGTGAGTTCGGTTTTGATGGTTGAGCTGTAAGATGGCGGGGTTTGGTGAAAATAAACCTGCCAAAATTATAAACGTGGTGTGTATGAGTTTACAGAAACGAGGACAAACAAAGATGTAAACAATAACTAAAGCTGACCTAACTAGAACTAAACCTAAGGGACTAAACTAGGAGAGGGAACAAAATGCCTATCATAAATAAACACAGAGAATCCAAGGGAGATAGAGAACTATAATAATGACAGACATAAAGAAACTATTCTAAGTGAAAAAACTAAGCAAAGAGTAAACAACAAAGCCACAAACAAAGTCCAAAAAATGTCACACTATGACACAGTAAGTAATACACAGACATATCAACTAACATTTAAAAAAAAGCAACAAAGAACGAATACCGGTAAACTTCTTCTGCTGATTACAGTCGTTCTTTTGAATCTGTGCTTTACTCCATTCAGTGGATCCCAGTGAGGGACGATGATCCGTGGGAGGGTGGAGAGGCAGGTGGATGGTTCTCAGAAGCTGATAGAAAGTTATTTCCAGAAACCTGGGTCCAGGAAGGAGGCAGATAGGAGACTCACAGCCAAGGCATTTAGGCTTGAATTCCCATGTTCATCTGAACACGGCAGGAGACATAAAGTCCACAGAAACTCCGGTAGAATCACTTCCTATGAGGCACAGGAGAAAAACAAGATGATCAGAGAAATAGTAGAACACAGGACTGCAGCAGCAGAGGTCGAGCTGTTTACTACGCTTTGTGAGACAAGGAGCTGACGCCTCCCTCTGGTTTTCCACTCCTTTTGAGCCCAGGTTGATTCCTCGCTGAAGAGCAACAGCTGCGCAGCAGCACCTGCCGGTCACACCCTGAGTAGGAGGAAAAAACACCGCACAAACACACAGACTGCACCCAGCCTGCACACAGCCACCATGGATATGACAGACTGAGAATCTTATTTCTGACGGCAAGGATCGCACAATCACTATAGAGAATGAGCAATAGCAGATCTTGAAAAAAGAGTGAAAATTCCAAGTGACCGAGCTGAGGACAGCAAAAACAGGAGCCACAGAGATAACATACGAATCAAATACCTTTAGGAAGGTTGCGAGGGGAACGGGGCCATTGAGTTGTTTGAGTCATGGCTCCCAGAGATGCTGGGTTTGGAGACCAAGCGAGGCTCAGTCAAAATTGACCGGGCACACAGAGCCCTGGGCCCGCCGAAGAAAAATTATATTCGACCACTTATCATCAAGCTGCACAACTTTTGTGACAAAGAATTCTGGCAGCGGCTCGGGAGCAAGGTGAAAAAATCTATCAGGGCGACAAGATCTACAATCTTCAGGACATGTCAGCTCAGGTGAGGGACGCCCGACACCAATTCAGCGCAGTCTGTGGACGCCTTATCCAAAGAGGATTACAGTTCTGGATGTGCTACCCGACCAGCCCTCGGAAAGCTGAGGACTTTTTGAGCCAAAATGGCTAACTATGAATGCTAAACAGGGATAACTCTGGGTGTTATTACATGATCTACAAAGCGGCTTCGCTACGGCCTATGGTAACAAGCCTACAAAAAGAAATGTCAACACTCAAAGATAAATGTGAAGACCTGGAAGGGAGAATGAGAAGGTCCAATATCTGCATCGCTGGCATTGTGGAGCGCCCGGGCTCCAGTTCTCCACAAGCTGTTGCAAAAGTTATCATAGAAGTCTTGCAGATGGACCGTGACATAAAGGTGGATTGCTCACACTGCACACTCACTGGTAGAAGACCTGGGGACCAGGAGGCACCACGAGTTATCGTTGCTAAATTACATCATGACGGAGACATGAAGGAGATAATGAGGAGAGCCCGAGAGAGAGCCCCGCTGATTCACAACGGGCACCGCATCGCCTTCTTCCCCGACTACATGACCAGCGTGACCAAAGCAAGAGCCAACTTCACGGAGGTACATAAGGTGCTGCAGGGCCGCAAGAGGGTACGTTACGGCCTCCTCTATTCAGCCATATTGCGGATTACACATCAGAATAAAGAGAAGGAGTTCCTAGACCCCAAGGAGGCCATCCAATACATCCAGAACAATATTGCATCAACAGAGACTGCGAAATAAAGGTACTTATTGCTCAAACTGAGACAATAATAAACTATTTCCATTGTTACAGCTAATTCCATACAGCTCTCGGTGCAAGTATTATGGAGGTAAACCTACAGACTGGAACAACATGTGTAAATCCACTATTTTATGTAGACTCTCTTCTTTTTCGTATGTTAAGGATTGCTGGAGCCTGAGCAGTAAGTTTTCTTGTTATTAGATCTTTCTTGTTATAACTGTTTTTATTTTATATACATATGTTAGTGCACTTGTTCCACATTCACACTACACCTCGGTTGTGCAAGTAAGCTGCTTAGCTTAGCGGCCAGGGACCATGTCCCGAGTACTTAAACGTAGTAGGCTACTTACCTGTTCTGTGTTTTTTACGTTCTGATCCCACTGTTCCCCATGGATCCTGCACAGACCATTTTTGCAAGGTTGTTTTTTTTCTGTCTTAACTGTCGTTTTGCGCCATCTCTTGGTTCTGTTTTTTCCCTCTTTGGTTGGTTTTGTTTACATTATGTAGCCATACCCCTTATACCCAACTCAGATAATGGGTGATCCACTTAAAATAGTAACTTATAATGTAAAAGGGCTCCACAATCTGGTCAAAAAGAAGAAAATATTGAAACAATTAAGACAAATTAACTGTCACATAGCATTTCCACAAGAAACCCACTTTTCTGAAACAGAACATGAAAAACTAAAACAATCTTGGGCTGATACGGCCTTTTACTCATCCCACCACTCAGGGAACAAGAAGGACGTCGCTGTACTCGTGCACAGACAGATAAACTTCACACAAACTTTGCTACATACAGACACAGAAGGGAGATATGTCTGAGTTATTGGAATTGATGGTATAGATGTATCTCTTGTAAATGTGTATGCACCTAACATGGAAGCACCTGAATTCATTAAGTCGTTGCTGAAAAGCACTATATAAATAAACTTGACTTGACTTAATGTAATACTAAAGCACAGGACTGGGCTGCTGTTGCTGGGGGGTGATTTCAACTGCACGTTGTCGCAGATGTTGGACCGACTACCTACTCCAAAAACCCCACTTTCTAGAATAAGTAGGATGCAATGCCTCTGATAATATGGGATTGTGCCAAAGCATTTCTTCGGGGCTGCATAATTTCTTTAACATCAGCGAGGAAAAAACAGAAGAATGCTAAACAACGAGATCTGGAGGTCAAAATAAAAGGAATTAGATGCATAACCATTAGATGCCTGAAACCAGGTCCTCCTACATATAACGTATGGATTCAAAAAGTTTGGGATATTTATGCAATGGAGGATATTACACACTCTTTAAGACTTCAAAAAACAATCTTTCATACAAGATTGGGCCCAATCATACCCTTATTAATATACCGTAAATTCCGGATTATAAGCCGCTACTTTTTTCACATACTTTGAACCCTGCAGCCTATACAACGGTGCGGTTAATGCATGCTTCTTTTCATGCCGCCAAAAACATTTTGCCTGGTAGTTCAAAGAGGTCCAATGAACTTGTGCGATAAATCAAGAGCACTTTCACAATTCAATTACCGGTATTGTAAATCAGACATTTATAGTCACCCTCATCAACATGGAAAATTACCAACGGGTTTTGAAAGGCTGGACTGCTGCGTGATTAAGGGGACCGGGTGCGCTCAAGTGAGTGCGTCAACGAAGAGGCTGAAGTGAGTGACGAGATCCTGAGGCTGTTCAATTCGGACACTGAAGAACAGGAATTTGATGGTTTCAGTCGCAGGAAGAAGATGAAGAAGGCGATCAATGACTTTGACCTGGTAGGCTGCAGTGTAAATCAGTTAGGGGATATTGGAATGTTGTTCGTGCACTGTTCAGTAAAAAAACATTAGCAAAGAAATTTGTGTGTTACTGATAACGTACGTATATTTAAAGGTAGCCGTGTTACAGGCACTGTTTGAAAAAAAAGCATTTGAAATATGCATTTGTTTATATTACCATACGGGTCAAGTTAAAAGTTAAAAATTCCTCACGTGTAATATCTTTCTGTGTAAATCATATTACAACTTCGGACACCCGCGGCTTAACATCCAGTGCGGCCTGTTCAAGTACAAAATTGGTTTTCTTTCTAAAATTAGAGCATGCAGCTTTTAATCAGGTGCGCTCTGTAGTCCGGAATGTACGGTAGTGACACTCTTAGAGGCTTGCCCTTTTGCACTCATAGTATATGTCGGGGTTCTGGGGATTTCTCTCCTGTTTACATGCCAATAACCATTCAGTCACTAGGTGGAGCCAAGGACCTTGGTGAGGTGGGCACAGGTGTTTCCTATCTCCTAGGTTTCCTGCACTTTGCCTCCTGGTTCTGGGAAGGACACCGGTTCCCATCCAGTCCTCGTTACCTTCCTGGCATGCTCCTCGGACCCATTAAGGCTGGCTGTCTCCAAAGCTCAGGATCTTCCAACATCAGCAAACGAACCTGCCCACTCTCCAACGTGAGTCCAGCAAACCACCGCACTCAACTTCACTAACCATTCGTTGGTCTGAAGGTTTCCAAGAAAGTGACTGAAACTTACCTCATCCATTTAGAACCCCTGCTAGGAGAAATCCACCTCCCCAGACTTCTACCGTTCCCTCCTCTGGCGCCTTCAAACTCCTCACTCTGTAAGCAAACAATTCCTTTACTAAGTCACCACCATTTCATGAGGGAAACCAAACTCAGCACTCTCTCTTCCTGTGCAGCTGATCCCCGCCGCTTTCAAGCCCTGATCCTGACGTCCTGTTCTGCATGAAATAAACAAACTTAAGAACTGTTTTCTATCTCCTGAGTTTTTCTGCATGTGGGTCAGAGCCATTAATATTAAGATGACAGTATATCTCTGGACTAGTATGATTGTGATTAGGAATGTATGGACCATCTTACCTCAGAGGGGACTTTATATATATTTTTTTTAATTATTCTTTTTTTTGTTATCTTTTCCTTTTTTATGTATTGTATTTATTGTTATGACAATTGCCAACAGTATTGCTATCTCACCTTCTTTTGTTGATTTATAATGCAGAATATACAGTATATATATATATGTTGAGACTAAGAACATAAATGTTAAAGTGTTAAGTTTGTTGTTGTTAAAAATAAATAAAAAGTTCTAAAAAAAATTTTTAAAAACAACTACAACAGATAACTCAAAACCTAACTATCTCATTACATGTTACATTTCTGTTCTTGTGGCTCACTGATGTGTATCATATTGAGTCCTTGCCATGAGAGCAAGTAATGCAGACGCCTCAGTTATTTGGACGCTGCACCATTCCATTGTGGTAAGGAGAGAGCTGAGCCGAAAGGCGAAACTCTCCATTTGCCGGTCCGTCTACATTCCTACCCACACCTATGAGCATGGACTTTGGGTCATGACCAAAAGGACGAGATCCCAGATGCAAGCGGCTGAAATTAGCTTCCTCTGCAGGGTGGATGGGCACACCCTTAGAGATAGGGTGAGATGCTCATAGTAGAGCCGCTGCTCCTCCACATCAAAAGTCAGCTAAGGTGGGATCTGTTCCAGATGCCCCCAAGATGCCTCCCTTGGGAGGTGTTCAAGGCATGACCCACCAGGAGGAGGCCCAGGGGACAGCCAACAACATGTTGGAGGGAGTATGTCTCTTGTCTGGCCTGGGAAAGCCTCGGGCTTCCCCCAGAAGTGCTGGGAGAAGTGTCTGCGAAGAGGTAAGTCTGGGCGTCTCTGCTGAGACTGCTGTCCCCGCGACCCTGTCCTGGAATAAGCAGAAGACGATGAGTACAAGTATAAGCATCAGAGTTTAAAGGAAATTGCAGTTGACAAATTTTTCAATTTAAATATTAAGGCAGCAATTCTCTTCCTCTCTACGTTGACTGTGTAAGGCTAACCTGCTGTGTGTCCTTCTGGGCTGTATTCACTTGCATTGCTGCAGAATCAGCTTTATTTGCCTCATTTGTGCACACAACCAAAGAATTTGGCTTTGTTCTTATTGTTTTTGATAGTGTGTATTTCACACTGGAAGATGGAGTTTAAGTAATGCAACGAGAACAAAACAGTTAAATGTAGGATTTAGGGGTGTTTCCAAGAATAGTATTTAGTTCAGATTGAGGTCCATGAAAAAAAGAAATAAACTTTAAAAGCTCAAGCAACTCTTTGATTTGAGTAAATGTGAATGATTTCATTTTGACTGGAAACACATGAAAGAGAATTGATTACTTTATGTAAAAGTAAATTAAAACAGACAAACTAAGGATGAAAGCATTTTTTACACATTAACTCCCTGTCCTTTGGGCTGAACATTCAAATGCACATTTAACTGGCTGTTTATCCGTGTTTGGTTTCAAGGACGGGATGATTAAAGTCAGTTAATCATCTCTGGCAAACTCTTAGATAGATCTGACTGCACTGTTCAATGATTAAGATTAATTGGAATGTATGTACCTGACTTTTGTGAAGTGCCTTGAGACATGTGTTGTGAACTGGCGCTATATAAATAAATTGAATTGAATTGAATTGAAATTGAATTAGATGCCATTATGAAATCTTATGTCTATGGCTGACTGAATGGCACAAGACAGATCCCATAGAAAATTCCTCAATAAATGTTATTCATATTGTTTAATGAGGAAAAGACACAAAATACTCAACCAAGACTTTGTTTTGCCCTTTGGGTTAAAATCAATTTTCAAATATATTGTGTTTTAACACAAAAATACTTTTAAATATGCACCCTGTTTCTGTCTAAAGCAAATAGCAAAATATTTTTCTCCATTTTTAATGTTCAAACGCTGAAGGAACATGTTCACGAATAGATCTTTTACAGCAATATATGTGCCGTTTATTGAAATGCAGAGCTTTATTTAAATTAATTTAAAACAGACCATGCACATTGCTGAACACATTGATCTAAATATGTCTAAATTAGCCAAAAGGCTATTTTACATCTGTAGTCCCAGGAGGTCAGATTGCTTGCTACACAGATGAGAGAAAAACAAACAAACAATGAAACAGAACATAGCATTGACTTAAATATGGCACACATTGGTGTAGTATTAATGATCACACAGCTAGGTCCCCTTAATGTATTGCTGGATATGAGTTTTAAATGTTTTAAAGGTGAGGCATTTTCTTCCTGCAGCTGGAAAATTATTCAAGTCTCACTACCCTCTGATAACAACTGTTTACTGAATGCTGTGCATCTATAAAGTATCAAACAGTCTTTTCTCATAGAGGCTCTGGTTGCCTACCATGGGGGGTGGAATGAGTCAATGCAAGATCTTATAAGTGCAAGAGTCAAGGTTTTATTTTAATTTTCAAAACTTGACATAGTGTATTTCGCAAGAACAAAGAAAATATATATTGGTTTTGAAATGTTGTTCTTCCCAGTAATTTGATGATGATATCATATTAAATTTGAGGGGAAGAAAACATGCAAAGGAGAAACATTCTGCCTTCACAGTTCTGATTTGTCTGAAATAATGGAGGCTGACATGAATAATTTTAGATATGTTTTAAATGATAGGATAGAGTCTATGGTAACACCAAGATATTTAATTTTAGGTGTAATCTGAAAGTTTTTTCCTTTAGGGAAGACATTTGAACAAGACCTTGATGAAAAAACCATACTCAGATTTTTATTCAGCTGAAGAAATGACTTTGAGTCATAAATAGTTCACTGCTATCAGTTTTTCTTAGACTTCTTTGTAATATTCCGCCTGTTCCGCACCCAGTTTCTCAAACTCACAGAATCTGTCTGAAAACTGTCCCAGCTTGGACATAGATCACATAATATGTGCACCTTAACCACTTTCTGGCCCTAAATGTGATTCCGGAACCTTAGGGGAAGTGCTGATTTTTTTTTTTTCATCTGCTGGATATAAAATAAGTTTGCTACGAACTCCTTCACAGATCTGATGATCGCACACTCTTTTCTTCTCTACTGGAAATAATAATAACTGGCAAATAATTGATTGATCTTGAGTAGGAGGCATGGTAGTTCCTCCTACTCAAGATCAAGCATTGTGGAAGACCTCCTGTCTTGTTCCGGTACCAAAGAAAACTCACCCATTAGTCCTCAATGACTATAGACCTGTTGCCCTGACATCCCACATCATGAAGGTCCTAGAGAGACTCCTGTTGGCCCACCTGAGTAAGCAAACAATAAACTATCAGGACCCTTTTTAGTTTGCTTATCACTGTGGGGTTGGAGTTGAAGATTCCATCATACACCTGCTTCAAGAAATCCACTGTCATCTGGACAAAGCCAGCAGCACTGTGAGGATCATGTTCTTCGCTTTCTCCAGTCCATTTAACACAATTCAACCTGATTTTCTTTATCAGAAACTCCAGAAGACTCAGGTGGAGGCCTCAACAATCTCCTGGATCAAAGACTACCTGACAAACAGACCACACTTTGTGAGATTGAAGGGTTGTGTGTCTAACCAGGTAGTCAGCAGCACAGGAGCACCACTGGGAACGGTACTCTCACCACTCCTTTTCACTCTGTACACCTCAGACTTCCAGTACAAGACAGACTCCTGTCATCTGCCGAAATACTCAGATAATTCTGCAGTCGCGGGGTGGATCAGAGATGGACAAGAAGCATGGAGCTGGTGGACCACTTTGTGGCATGGTGTGGAAACAATCATCTCATCTTGAACGTTAATAAGACAAAGGAGATGATTGTAGATTTTAAGAGAAATAGGAATAAGTCAGACACTATTTCATCATGGGAGAAGAAGTGGAGGTGGTGGAGGAGTATAAATACCTCGGTGTTCATCTGGACAACAGACTGGATTGGAGATGCAACTGTGAAGCTGTCTACAAGAAGGGACAGAGCAGACTGTACTTCTTGAGGAAGCTTAGGTTCTTCAGTGTTTGCAGCAAGATGCTGCAGATCTTCTATAAGTCTGTTGTGGAGAGTGTGATCTCTTCTGCCATCATCTGCTGGGGTAGCAGCATCAGAGCCAGGGACCTAAAAAAGCTCAACAAGCTGATAAAGAAGGCTGGCTCTGTTCTGGGGACTCCTCTGGAACCTCTGACAATCATTGTGCATCCTCTTCATGAGACTGCTGTACAACAACAGAGTGTCTTCAGTCAGAGGCTTCTTCAGATCTGCTGTAAGACAGACCACTATAGGAGATCCTTCCTGCCCACAGCCATCAGCATCTACAACGGCTCTTTCTGCATGGAGTTTGCCTGTTCTCCCTGTGCATGCGTGGGTTCTCACCAGGTACTTCCTTCCACAGTCCACAGTCCAAAAACATGAGTTAGGTTAATTGGTCTCTTTAAATTGCCCTTAGGTGCGAATGAGTGTGTGGGTGGTTGTTTGTCCTGTACGTCTCTGTGTTGCCCTGTGATAGATTGCCGACCTGTCCAGGGTGTACCCTGCCTCTCGCCCGTAGACTGCTGGACAAAGGCACCAGCTCCCCTGTGACCCACTATGGAGTAAGCAGAATAGAAGATGAATGAATGAATTGAGATCTTTTTTATTCAATTAGAACAGAGACCACTTTTGACTCAGTAATTTCTTCTAATTTAAAACAAGTAAAAATTGTTAAGATGCACTTTCATGTGGAGGAAATCATAGAGGATTTTAACAAATAATAAAAATAAAAAAACTGAAGTAAATTCAGTTGGCACAGCAAGAGGATCTTTGAGTAGTGTAGAATTGATCTCTGATTCTAATTATTTAAGCTAATTTTCTTAAGTGGTCAGAGGTGACTTGTAAATACCTGTAAGGTAATGTGGATATTTATGTTTATCACCTAAAATGTTAAAATAACTAATTAAAAATCACCCTTTTTTCACTTAAACCTTTTAACAGTTATCTTGTATTGCAGAGCATGGATGACAGTAAATAAATTTTAAGATATGCCCACTGAGTGGTTTTTCATGTATTGGTTTAATTGTTGTATTGAGTTAGTCTCATATTAATTTTTGTCAGGATTTATCCATAGCTATGTTCTGTTATATTTTGGTAGTTTTTATTTCCACTTACAACAGCTCTTTTTTGTTTTTTTACATTTTGACTTTTGTAAAGCTGACTTAGTGATGTGAAAGACTTAACTTCGGGCCGCCACCAGCAGGGGCGCTGGTGTCTTCTTACATACCCATAAGCGGAGGAGTGAGAGGTGCATGAAATGGGGAAAAATGGCGGATCATGTGCAGGTAAGCAGAGGTTTCATGTTTTTGTTACCGACAGTTTGTTTTAGAGCGGGATGCTGAGGTTGAACCTTGATCCAGTTGCGGAGCTGCAGGCACACAGCCGGTGTGCGGGGCGAGTGGGTGCAGTCGGCGGCGGGATGCGGAGCTGTAGGCAGTAAAAGAAAGGATGAGGCAGCCTGTGTTGACTCGTGGCCTGCTGTCATTGCGTTAGCTTGTGTTAGCTGCGGGACGGAACGAAAACAGTCGCTTCATGCCCGTGCAGTTCCAGCCTGTGGGGTTCCCGGTGTATGTTTTAACCGGGTGCTTATCGCCATATGCGTGATGTCGTACTTTGTCGGCGTGTTTTAAAATAAGAACAGTAAAGCACAAATGGCTGACTGTGTACGTGTACGACTAGCTTTCAGGCTAACATGCAGGGGTTAATTGTGAGTTGGCGCCAATATGATCCACATCAGGGGTATTTATCCTGTCAGGAGCACCGAGGCGGTGTAATAGCGGACACTTTACCCCGGTCTCGGAGCTCTTCGGAAAAAAGCTTTATTTTCTTCCCTATCCGGACGCTGATGCAAGCTAAACTAACACCTAGCTAGACGTCAACTTCTCCCGCCGGAGCTATTTGAAAACATGACCGAGTCTGTTGAAGTGTTTGTGGGTAAAATGAATTTCGTATTCCCGGCTTGTGGGTGCCTCTGGGAAGGTTTTGGGGGGGTTTCCGCTTTGTTTTGTCAACGGGGCAGCTTAGCGGCGCTGTGTTGTGTAGCCCGCTCTGCTGCTTCGTGCTCAGATCCGGGCACATGTGTAGGGAATCCTAGACGGGACAATGCTCAACTTTCTGTTTCGCCGGTTGCTCGTCCATATTGTCCCGAGAAAGACATTTTTGTGGGATTTTCAGAGCACCGTAGTGTTCCTGTGTTCAACATGAGGGTTATGAGGATAAGCAACCGTATTTTAAAAATGAAAACACCCGATACTCAGCAGTGCTTGCGTTTTGTTTGAATGTGTGAATGAGCTCCCATGGTAGATTAGTTGCATCACGGAAACGACTGTCGTTGGGATGCATCCAAGAAAGCTTCATTGACTGTAAAGTAGTGTATTTTTCATGTTGCTAATGATGCTAAGGGAACTAGTCTTACATAATACATTAATATATTAATGAAACTACAGGACTGGTCCTTTGAAGAAAGATGAGCGAATCATAGGATGATTATTTCAAACAAGCTTTGCCAAGGTTTTAAAAAGTTTCAAAGTTGCTATGATTTTCCGTCATACGGTTTCTCCCCCACCTGTTGCTGCGTGGTGCCTATGGGGGAATTAAAATGCCAAAAATCAATAGCTTACATTTACAAGTTAAGAGCAGGGCCTCATATCTTTACACTCAAAACTTTGCTTGCTTTCGAATATCTTCTGTTCTCCATCTCCCAAACTCTCCGCACGGATCAAAACTGCCACAGCCTCCTCGGGGGTGCGCTTGTTTCCTTCTAGTTGGTGTCCTTGAGTGGAAACAACAGATCTCTTCTGGCACCGTCCACCCAATGACTGTAGGGAAAACAACTTGAGCACTCTGCTCTGTGTTACGACTGTCAGGAAGTCGTGACAAGTTTTCAAAAGAAAAAACAGTGTGTTTTTGTCAATTTAATGGTTTTCTAGCTGGTCAAAACTTAAAGAGAATGATTTTGGCCATAAAGACTGCAGTCGTTAGCTTTGCATTAATTTACATAACAGCAAATCTGCGTTCTGTTCGTCATTAAATATCTGCCAAACTCATCTTGAATAGCTGTTCCTAATTTTACTGACACTGTTCAGGTCACATTTTGTTATTAAGGAATATACACTACCGCTCCGATTTTTCAGATGCACTTTCTCATTTACTGGTTTTCTTTATTTTTATGACTGTTTACATCGTATGTAGATTCTCACTGAAGGCAACAAGACTGTGATTGAACAACTATAGAATTATGTAGCAAACAAGAAATAGTAAAATAACTTTGAATATGTCTTATATGTTAGATTCCTCAAAGTAGCTGCTCTTTGCTTTGATGACTGAAATATTAACTTTTGAACTTCTCTCAATGAACCTCTGGGAAGTTCTTTCAAGACTATTTGGAAAACCATTTCAGGTGACCAGCTCTTGAAGCTCATGGAGAGATTACCAAGAAAGCAAAGCAGTAATCAAAGCAAAGGGAGGCTATTTGGAAGGATCTAAAATGTATTTAATTATTCCCCACTTCATTCCATAAGTGTTCATTCACAGTTTTGATGCCTTCACTAAGAATCTACGATGTAAATGAGAGTGAAAGTATGAATGATGTGGCAAAGAACATTTGATAAGCTATAGCCTGACACCTTTATGTTGATGATGTAGCCCATTGAAATAGATCTAATTTAGTGTCACTGGGTTAATGTAATGTATCATCCAACACGCAGGGTTCAACATATTAGCTACATATATGTACTGAATAAGCTGCAACTGTCAGAATGTACACGATTTGTTCATCTGGGCGCTTTGTGAAAGTTTAGAAACGTTTAGGGAAGTGGGAACTCATTTAGAAGCTACAGAATACCCCAACCCTTAATGCATATGTCTTTCCTACTGTTTTGTTCTTGGAAACAAGGCTGAAGTCCTGCAAGTGATCATCTGGAGGTTTCAAATAAAATGTCTGGGAGGAAGCTGAAAACCAAATACAAAACCTCACATAGGCTTTTTATGGGACACCTAAACTCACTGCAGACAAACTTTATGTTAAAGCTGAACTAAAAATCTTTGATGTTATGCAGATATCTTTAATGTTGAAGCTCCTGCTTATGATCTCTGTATCCACCTTGATGGTCCATAGCTTGGTGATAGACAGATGAAAAGGTGCTGGACCCATCGCAAGGCAGAATTGTAGCATACACATCCAGATTCTAAATCAAGTACAGACTGTTGCACAAACTATAGATACAAATGTTTATTATGAAAGTCAGTAGTTGGGCATAACTCTGATCACTAGATCATTGTTTTTCAACCCTGGTCCACAAAGCACACTGTCCATGTTTCCCTGCTTTAACACAACTGATTCAGGTGACTGCAGTTCAGTAAAAGCCTATTAATCAGCCATCAACTGAAATCAGGTGTACTGAAGCAGGGAAACATCTAAGACATGCAGGCCAGTGTGCCCAGAGGACCGGGGTTGAAAAACACTGCACTAGATGACGATGAAGTGCTTCCAATGTGGTCTTTGGTACGTGTGGAATCTGCATCCACTGGCATTAATTGTATATATACTCCACCTTAGCTGTGTGGTGCTTTGAAGCCAATTTGCAAGAATAGTCTACAAGGGCTTGAAGTGTAGGATTTTTTTCCCAGCCAGTAAAGTTTTTCATAAAGGACTTCAAACTGTGCCAACATGAAAAAAATCCAAGGCTTTATGAAAAATGTTTAATTTTATTAGGATATTTGGTTCATATTTTTCTTGATCAGAGAACTGGATAATAGTTGATGTTTTCAGGCAAAGGACATGTAGTAACCTGGCAGACAGGGATACTGGTGAAAATGTTCAAACTTCCCTCGGCAAAATACAAGTATGATGACACGCATTATTAGAAATTAGGGCTGGGCAATATGGAAAAAAATACTTTCACGATAATATTTTTCATATCAGTATATATATCGATATATACCACAATATAAAACAAATCACTTTTTTTGTCAATCTTTAACGTTCCCTCGTAGTATGAAGTGAGATTTGAAGATATCAGGTTATTTTTGATTTAAAGATTTTATTTTTAAAAGTTGAGCATGTCATTGAACATTATTCAACTGATAAATTCAGAATCAGCTTTATTGGCAAATTTGTGGACACAAACAAGGAATTTGACTCTGGTACACTTTGCTCTCAGTGTAGATTCTTATTTTTTTTGTCAATATAAATGTAAATAAAAAATATCTTTCAAATATACTCATATACACAAGTGACTTTACAGGGAAGATAATGTGATATCAGTCCAAGTATGCATGGCATTGTTCTCAGCAAGGTTTTAATAGTTTTGCAGTTTTCATTAGTTTTTATTTTTATTTAGTTTTGACTTCACATTTTCAATTCTATTTTAGTTTTAATTAGTTTTTAGCATTTGCTATTTTAGTTTAGTTTTTATTTTTTGAAAATGCTTAGTTTCAGTTTAGTTTTTCTCAGTTTCAGTTATAGTTTTAGTCTTTTTTTCTGAAGTCAAATTCGGGGACATCCAGCTCAGAGATTAAAAGAAATAAATGTTATCAAGATATAATGAAAACATTGGTACAGCTGCAGTTTCATTTATTTTAAAACATTTATTCATAAATAAACTATAAAAATCAAGTGTAACAGTAGGGAAGTCTATCCACACTGTTATCATTTCCTAAGAGTAATAAAACACAAATAGCAGTAGTTATGTGTGTCTTCTTTACTCTCCTCCTTTTGCTAACACTCATCTGCTCTTTCCCTACTCTTAGCTTTACTCTTCTTTCTATCAGTCTTTCTATTTTCCTCCTCTCTCCTCTTCTATCAGACATTCACTATTCTAAAAGAGGCATAATATAATCACAATCCTCTCCAAAAACAACGCGCGTATAACATACTGAAAAATTACAATTTAACAAATAAAATTGTTTTTTTGTTTCAGATACCCTTTAGTAGTTGGATATTTTTAGATAGTAGGAAACTAGGATAATTCTTTAAATATTAACTTTACTTTAATTATTTAACTGTTTTCCTCAGTTGATGAAATATCAAAATTGTCATATTTAGCAAAAAGAAAAAAACTATTTTTACTTGGAGCTACAGGCTCATACAACAGAAGAAATGCACATTTAACCAGGTGATTCTCTCTCCCTCCTCATCATTCTCAGTTCATGCAGTTCTTGCCTCATTCACTTTCCATGTTTCTGACTCCTTTCAGTAACTTTCATATGTCCAAACTGAGTGGAAAACGCCCCTCAGCCTGAGTTCACAAATCACTATAATAAATTAGCAAAACGACTAATAACTAAATGAGGAAATATAACCTAAAGGTCACCAATCGATTCGAAAACATCTTACTTTGGACGAATCCTTGTTGACACTGTATATTCTCCATATTCCCAAATCAAGGAGTTGTGCTCTTGTCTTCCTATTTGCTGTTCTGTTCGTTCATAAAAACTTGGTTTAGCATTTGTGTCTTGACATTTAGTAAAACAAAACACATCCAAGCCATTTGTTTTTGTTTTGTTTGTTTTTTTTTTTACCATTTTTTTTGAATGTTGACAACACTAGTAACGTTTCCTACCGCGAAACAAACCATCACGGCGAGGGTCAGCCCAGTCCAAGGCGGTGCACTCGACTCTTCTTCTACTCTGTCTGTAACGTTAACAGCAGCGTGACCAGCTACCGTAGCAGTTGTCGCTCTTGTCTGGGATTGTAAAGTTTTACATTCTGCTTGCTCCAGTGTGTGGCACTGGTTTGGTTGGTAAAACAGATTGTTGATATTCCCCAGCTTTGGCGGAACATGCGCTCAACATAATTTGCAGTGCACACCATCTTGTTTTTTTTGTCAAACTTTAAATAGCAAAGATACCTCCACTTGACCATCCATACTTGTCAATGATGTCGTTTGCTGGGCTTTACGTCTTTTCTCCTTTGGGGAACAATTTTTTTTCTCCTTTTTTCAGTGATGTCCTACCTGTTACCTGAAGTAAGAGGCTACAGCTGCACAAACATTACCCATTAGCGCGTCTGTGCTGTCTGTGTCAATGTAACTTTGCGTGGCTCCAGCCACATTATTGGTCCAGCGCGGAGCAACTCCTATTATCATTGGTTGTTCATATACCTATATTGACCCTTTCTCATATGTCTATCGAGGGGAAATTATATAGAGAAACATATTGCTATTGTTTTATCGCCCATCTCTACTAGAAATAGAAAATTATGACTGAGGGAGAATAAATGGCTAGACACCAGTGCCTGTATTTTCTCCAGACCTCACCAAATAATGAGATAATGTGTACCAAAATAAGTTAGAAATGATGCATTATTTTCAAAAAACAAAACCAGATGGGAATTGCATGACAGTAAATGTACTGTATCCTAAAATATTAAAAATAATGAAAACTGAAAAGATGGGGAAAGAGAAGAAACTCTACAGCTACGAAAGAAGAAGCCCCATTTTTTGGACAGCCTTTTGGGGAGAGTGAGGCTTCCAACTTGCCTCACACTGGAGTAGAGGGCGCAGACAAGAATGGACTATTACCTCAGTGAGGAGGTCATCGAGGGAGAAGATTATCCACTGCGTTGGTGGAAAATGCATGAAAAAGGATTAGCATTAATTTCACAAATGGCATGAAAATATCTGTGTATACCGGCCACGATCACACCTCTGGAACGTGTATCCAGCACCGCTGGGAATATTGTTAACCATCTGCGCACATTGCTAAAACCCAATAAGGTAAACATGCTTGTTTTCCTGTCAACAAATTTATAAGCTTTATCTAAAGGAATAGTTTCCTCTTTTCTGCTTGTTCCGATTCTATATTGAGAAACATAGTTTTTTGATTTTTTTATTCTTTCATTTTTTTTTTTTTTGAACAGCCATTTTTTTGTTTTTGTTAAATTTTGTATTTGTTGTGTCATACGTAGCCGAGCCGTTAACACAGATAAACACTGGAATGGTCCGCAAACACGATTAAACTGAGGTAAAAAAGCCGGTCCATGTTTCCTTCCCCACCATTTTGGTTATTATTTTAATAAAGGTATTTTCTGAACACGGGCTACTGCCAGTTTTTTCTTTTTGTTATAAGTTTGAGTAAATAAACTGTGTGTAGTACCATTTTAAAAAAAAGCTTTAGTGGTTTTTTTCTTTTTCTTTTTGTTAATAAGAAACATCAGGGCAGATCATAGTCAGGCATACTGTGAGCAGCGCGGACTCTGCACGCCCTGGCCTCATAGTCAAGCATACAGATTCTTACATTTCCCACACAAATTTCTACATTTCCCACACTTTCTGTCATGGCACTGTGTAGCTTTGGAAAAACTGGAAGAAAAGTAGGTGGTTTATAATATAATTTATATTTAATATAATAATCTTAACTTCCGCCTCTCTGCCTGCTCAGACGCTTTTCTCCTAAGCTCCCTGCTTGCTTGAATTCTTTTACTCTTATCTTTTTATCTCTTAGCCAAAATTCCTGAAATATTGGACTAAAACTACTTCTTACCAGCGACTCCCAAGGATTATTATTTTAATTTTTTTTCTAAAGGATTTTTGATATTTTTATAATTGAACTCAAAATAAGGACAAGTTGACGCCAGCTAATCAGCACAAAATGCCTCCCTTCACCACAGAGGACTTCGACAATCTTTTACAGAAGTTGGCTGTTTTGGAGATGAAAATCCATCGACTAGAAGTAAATGTGGAGGTGAATATGGGGTACAGCGATGATTCAACTCTGCCTGTGATCCCAAACAGTGACACACGCTCAACGACTCAGCCGGCACTCAGAACGCTGAGAATAAACCTACCGCCAGACCTCCCTGGCATGTTTTAGGCGCATGCCCAAAAAATCAAGGTGGACGACTCACTGGAAGATCTCAGCAATTAAATAGATTAGAATGGCCAGAATTACAGAGAAATGCCCCCGTTTCCCCTGGGAAAAGGAGACTTCAACAGCGAGCTGCTGTCACAAAAACTGATAGGAGAGAGACAGCTGGAAATAATGGAATTCCCCTCCAGAACAGATTTGCTCCACTACAGAATGAAAACCAGGGAAATGATCCATCTTCTGAGAACAATAAAAGGTTTGAGAACAACCTTCATTCTAAACAGTCTTCTCCTAAATTGCCAGAGAAAAAGCGCCCCACCGGACCAAGAACCCTAATAGTGGGCAACACAGCTATGGATGGGATTAAAAACTTCTGCAACAAGAAAAACACAGAAGTTATGATTGGTACCAGTAACTTGGTGTCCGATGTGTCAGAGAATATTCTTGCAATCACAGAAAAGCGCCCGTCTCTAGAAAACCTTATTATACACTGTGGAGCCATGGATGACGTGGCTAAGAAAAAATCTGAAGGATTGAAGGAGGATTTCACTCGTCTTCTGAATATTGTTGGAAGTCTCAACATCAAGGTGTTTCTCAGCAGACCTTTTGCACTGATTTTCTGTGGAGATGAGATTTTTTTCGAGACTTCTGATGATTAATAAGTGGTTGAAAAAAACATGTGCTACTACATCTGTGAACTTCATCGACAACTTTAATATTTTGGGGGGAAAAAAGACAACTCAAGCAAGCAAGATGGTTTCTGTTTGAGCAAGTCAGGAGCCAGACGTCTCACATCTAATCTCTTCTATTCAGTAAATAATCCGCCAGCAGCTTCGACCTTCAGCAGAGAACATGGAGTATCAACAACAATGATAACGCTGCCTCCAACAGCTCCAGCAGAAACAACCGGCCAGTTGGCTAAGAGAGAGAGGTCATCACAAAAAGTCTCCCCGTCGAAATCCACAGGAGAGGTGGACCCCCCCGTTAAACCCCCCTCACCCCAGATCCCGACCCAGACCGCACAGAACCCTCCCATCTCCCCACTGAGCCCGCTTTTTGCTTTACTGGATTCTGATAACATGAAAGGAGCTCTTAAGATCGGGACCCAAATGGCTCTGACATCTTCTCCATTCAACACCCCCCGTGGCCGAGGCCCTGCTACTGAACCAACATCTTCCAAATGCCGCAGAGCCCCACCACCTTCTAATCTATCTCCTCCTAATCAGGACCTTCAAATCACTTCTCTGTGATACAATCTGGGCCCCAGTGGTAACTATCAGAAATGAGCATCTCCAGGAAAAACTTGGGCCCCTAATAGGAGATAGTTGTAAAATCTCTGTGCTAATATGTGACAGAAAAAACAAAGCCAAAAGAAGAAGAGACAGTAATAAACAATCAAAAAAAAATAAGAAAACGCATCTTTAAGGACGGTGCCACTGAAACCTTTAACCAGATTTACTCTTCTACCTCCACTTTGCCCTGTATTACTGTAGATGAGCTGGTAGAGAACTTTCATTCTAAAATCTCGGACATCATTGATTCAATTGCTCCAATTAAAGTGAAAGTCGTTTCTGGGAAGAAAATGTCTCTGTGGAGAAGTGCTCCACCAGTCAGAAGTGAAAAAAAGGAATGTCGAAAAGCTGAACGCAGGTGGCGAAAGTCTGGACTCCAGGTTCATTATATTATCTATAAAGAGAGACTGTACAGATATAACCTACAACTGAAAAATGCAAGAGAATCTTTCTTTTCTGAGATCATCAGCAAAAACATTAACAATCCTCGTGCATTATTTGCCACGGTCGACAGGTTAACAAACCCTCCTGTAACTGTAGCATCTGAACTCCACTCTACCAGGGCCTGCAATGAATTTGCTAACTTCTTCACTGAAAAAACCCAAAAGATCAGAGGGGCAGTCAGCACATCCACATCAACTCCAGTACCAACTAGAACTGATTTTGACAAAATTTCCCAATTTCACCAAATAAACTACAAAAACTTAGAAGAAATCGTCCACCAACTAAGCTCTTCTTCCTGCTATCTTGATGTTTTACCCACAGCTTTCCTTAAGAAAGCTTTGCCCGTAATAACATCTGATTTAACACAAATAATAAACACGTGTTTTCCCCCAGGCCTTGAAAACAGCAATTATCAAACCTCTATTGAAAAAGAGCAACTTGGACAAGCTGCTACTACAGAACTACAGGCCTATATCAAACCTCCCTTCATCAGTAAGATTATTGAAAAAGCTGTGTTTCAGCAGTTAAACAACTTCCTGACAATGACCAACCGCTTCGATGTCTTCCAGTCAGGCTTCCTGCTCACCACAGTACAGAGACTGCTCTTGTCAAGGTGTTCAGTGACATCCGTATAAATGCAGACTGTGGAAGAACCACAGTGCTGGTATTATTGGACCTTAGTGCAGCATTCGACACTGTTGATCACTCCATTTTAATAGAGTGCCTGGAAAACTGGGTCGGCCTTTCTGGTACCGCACTCAATTGGTTTAAATCCTACTTGAAGGACAGGGACTTTTTTGTGTCAGTAGGTAACTTTGCATCAGAGACCACAAAAATCACATGTGGCGTTCCCCAAGGGTCCATCTTAGGGCCCCTCCTATTCAATATTTATATGCGCTCCCTAACTCAGATTATAATAAACAACAAAACAAGTTATCATAACTATGCAGACGACACACAGCTATACGTTACGATGTCACCAGATGACTATGAACCCATTCCAGCGCTGGGTAAATGCTTAGAAGAAATCAATGCTTGGATGTGACAAAATTTTCTTCAGCTGAATCAAAACAAAACTAAAGTTATAATCTTTGGACCAAAGGAAGAGCGTTTACAAGTTAGCACACAGCTTCAGTTAATACAGCTAGAAACCACCAGTCAGGCTTGAAACCTGGGTGTAGTGATGGACTCAGACCTGAACCTTCAGAGGCACATAAAGACAGTAACAAGGTCAGCCTTCTATCACCTAAAGAACATCTCCAGGATTAAAGGACTAATGTCTCACCAGGACCTTGAAAAACTACCGTAAATTCCGGACTACAGAGTGCATCTGATTAAAAGCCGCATGCTCTAATTTTAGAAAGAAACCCAATTTTGTAACTGTACAAGCCGCACCGGATGTTAAGCTGCGGGTGTCCCACTTTGTAATATGAGATATTTACACAGAAAGATATTATACGTGAGGAATTTTTAACTTTTAACTTGGTCCGTATGGTAATATAAACAAATGCATATTGCAAATGCTTTTTTTCAAACAGTGCCTGTAACACGGCTACCTTTAAATATACGTACGTTATCAGTAACACACAAATTTCTTTGCTAATGTTTTTTTACTGAACAGTGCACGAACAACATTCCAATATCCCCTAACTGATTTACACTGCAGCCTACCAGGTCAAAGTCATTGATCGCCTTCTTCATCTTCTTCCTGCGCACTGAAACCATCAAATTCCTGTTCTTCAGTGTCCGAATTGAACAGCCTCAGGATCTCGTCACTCACTTCAGCCTCTTCGTTGACGCACTCACTTGAGCGCACCCGGTCCCCTTAATCACGCAGCAGTCCAGCCTTTCAAAACCCGTTGGTAATTTTCCATGTTGATGAGGGTGACTATAAATGTCTGATTTACAATACCGGTAATTGAATTGTGAAAGTGCTCTTGATTTATCGCACAAATTCATTGGACCTCTTTGAACTACTCATCAATTTGATTGGTCCACTGTTACCAGGCAAAATGTTTTTGGCGGCATGAAAAAAAACTTGCATTAGCCGCACCGTTGTATAGGCCGCAGTGTTCAAAGTGTGGGAAAAAAAGTAGCAGTTTAAATATAAATTTACGGTAATTCATGCGTTCATCTTTAGTAGAATTGATTACTGCAACAGTGTCTTCACAGGTCTGCCTAAAAGTCTATCAGACAGCTGCAGTTGATCCAGAACGCTGCTGCCTGTGTCCTCACTAGAACTAAGAAAGTGGAGCACATCACCCCAGTTCTAAAGTCCTTACACTGGCTCCCTGTTGCTCAGAGAATAGACTTTAAAATACTTCTGTTAGTCTATAAATCACTGAATGGCTTAGCACCAAAATACATTACAGACTTGTTGTCAGTGTATCAACAACCCAGACGTCTCAGGTCTTCTGGCTCAAATCTACTCTGCATACCCAGAACCAAACATGGAGAAGCAGTTCTTATACTCCTCTAATCTAGAATAAACTCCCAGAAAACTATAAAAGCACCAAAACCCTAAGTTGCTTTAAATCAAGATTAAAAACTTATTTGTTTAGAGTGGCCTTTGAATGTATTATCTAAACATTACTAATTAAGATTTCAGTCCAATTTTCCTTTCATTTTCTGATCCATCATTCTATTCTCTTTATTTTTTTTTAAATTACCTCTGTTGTTTGGTTTTCTGTATCATTGTAATGTTTTTCCTTATGTACAGCGCCTTGAATGGGCTGTTGCTGAAAAGTGCTATATAAATAAACTTGACTTGACTATAAGGCCATTAAATCGTAATTGGGACGAAGAACACCTGTCAGTGCTTTGCAGACAATGGCATTGACGCTGCGCGTAGGCATGACCAGCTGCTCGGTGCAGTGTGTCTCATATAAAACGGTTTGATGTGAAGACCTTTTCTGGCCGAGCAGTTTATTGTGTGACACCGCGGTCAAGTCCGGCGTATGTCTGCGGAGTCATGTAGGCTACGCCAGCTTTGTTTTTGCGCTTAACCCATAGGCCAAAGCAATCAAAGCATCGCTCTTAAAAAAACAACTGTTGAAGGGCTCAGCCTATCGTCGATAGGTGATAAATTGGTCCAGTCGCCCAACCTTAATTCCAAATGACTATACTGAGTCATTTTGAAGTCTGTGAGACAAAAGCTGTAGAATCCACGGAAACATGTATAAAAGAAATCTGCGACTTTGATGAAAAATGGCTGACTTCCGGTGTGGTTTGCAAAATCTCTCCAAGAGACTTCACTGGAAGATTGAATATCTTTTAGGGGCGGGATTAGGATCGATCATTGAATTTGGTGCACATCAGATAAAATATGTTGAAATGGGAGCCAAACTTATGACCATGGCGTGACATCGAAGTTGTAGCAAGTTTGCACATGTGGAGAAGAACGCAAAGAAGAGGAGAAAATATCTCTGCAAGAAGCATTAAATCTGAGTGCGAAAAGAAAGATTTGAGGGAGAAAGGATAGGAAATTCTGCCCTCATCTTGAAAATGTAAGCAAATCAATTACGGCAGAGATTACATAACAAAATGGTAGGATTTAAGGAAAATGCAAAGAGAACATAATGAAATAAACACTTGAGGTTTGTAGCTTAAGAATATTTAGGTAGGTATATAAATATGCTTAATTACATTGTGCTTTTTAGGTGATATTTCCACACTTCTGTAGCTAAGGAATGACGTGTGAAAAATGCTTTCGTCTCTTTCTTTTTTTTTTTTGGAGGATTTTGTATTTTCCAGCTCCTGAAAGGTGATGCAAAACTCTCTTTTTGGTTTCTACCAAAGGAACACCTACAGTATACTACATCTAGAATAAATATTTCCTTATTTTACTGTAGATTTTGGGAGATAAACCCAGATGAAAACAATGTCACAGATGTCTTCTGGCATCTGAAGATTAATTCCACTATTTCCATCAATTTTTCTCATGTTAAACTTAAAAATGACCTTTCAACATTTATTCACATCCCTGACAATAGTAGACGTAAAAGCCTTTATTGTCATAATGGCAAGGAGGGCTAGAAAACATCTCTTCTAATTGCTGACAGGCCTTTTGGATGTTTCTGGAATTTTTGACAATTCATCATTTGCAAAGAACACAAAGTCTTTAGAGTTTTGAGGGCTCCTTGTCATCACCTTAGTCTTTAGCTTATTTTACAGATTCTCTGTCTCATTCAAGTCCAGACTCTGGGTGGGATGCAACATGTTTAACTAAGGAGAAACATGTTGGTGACATTCAAATATTACTTTCAGTCTAAACTTGCAAGGGAGACTAATGTTTTGGGCTGTACTTTAGCTCAAGCTGGTGCAACACCTACAGAATGCACTTAAATTTACCTGTTGGTGAACAAAAACCAAACATTCATTGTTAAAACGGTGTACCCTGACACCCAGTGAACATTTTATATCACCTCATACATACTTACAATACAAATTACACACGGAATCTCCAAGACTGCATAATAATGATGTGAACATTCAGAGTCTCATTTCAAAACCGTAAACCAAGATTTGAAAATATTTAATAACATAAAACATTTATCATTCAAGGAGATTTTCCATTACTTCTGAAAAGATGGAATGGTGGAAAGATGATAGGAAAAGAGTCTACAGATGAAGAATGTGTGTTTTCATCTGGGTTTTCTTCAAAAAATCTACACTAAAATGAGGAACTATTGATCCTGGGTGTAGTATACCACTCAGGAGCTGGAAGAGCAGGTCCCCAACTGTCATGTAGATTTCCATTTTTCACTGGCAGTTTAAAGTTGTACCACCAATCCTGAATGAGGAGCATTGTGTAGGAGAAAGGGGCGGAGCCTGTTTGCTAGCCACCCTTTAAAACTGACTGCTTCCTTCTGTTATGGGCTTTGCTGGAATATTATAGTAAAAATGTTGATACATCAACAAGATCAGATTGAGTAAATTTATGTTCTGCCAATAACCAATTTATCTCATTCTGGTTTCTCATTAAGAACTCTAAATATCCAACTACTTTTATTCTAGTCTGTAGATAATTTGAAAATATAAGTGTAAATTGTAAGATTTTACATTTTTCTTTGTTCTCTATTTAAATGCCATGTGACATAACTGTTAAAACCAGCCAATCCGCTACACAGGTGCCCAGAAACATTGCTTCTTCCATGAACATGAAAACATCAGTCCCTGAGAAACATAGTCAGTGAGATTGTTGAGAAATCCACACAGATTGAGAGTGGAAATTAGGAATTTACACCCATAAAAACACCTGTCTGCTGTCAGCCTAAAGCATGGTGAATAAGAATAGATATGATACGATTTAGAATTGGAAACACAGTACCATCTGTTGGCTGGCTTATGCTGACTTGGGAGGAGGACATCAGGACATGAACAATGTCCAAATATGAGCTGGATGTAAGCAACAGCTGCAAGGGTCATTGTGTAGAGTGGATGCATGGTGCTGCTTTGCACATTCAAACCTGCCACAGAGCATAGCAAAGTGTTCAGAGGGAGGGAAAGAAATCCTAAGGTCCTAGAGTTTACATCAGGACACCTCTAACCTTAGAATCAGCTTTATTGCCAGGTTTGTACAGACCAACATGAAATTTGACTCCGGTACACTTTGCTCTCAGTAAAGATTTATTTAAAATATAAATAATAATGGAAATATAAAATGTTTAGTGAACATATATACACAATTGCCTTCACAATAGAAAATAATGTGAGATCAATCTAAGTATGCATGGTGTTCTTCTGAAACTCTGACTGTCAAGTGTTCATCAGAGAAACAGCCTGGGGGAAGAAACTGTCTCTGTGTCGTCGACCTGAAGTCAACAGTCTAAACAGTTTGTGTGCAGGATTTGTGGGGTCTGCTGAGATTTTAGCTGCCCTTTTCCTGACCCTAAACCTGTATAAGTCCTGGATAGAGGGACGGTCAACCCTGATGATTCTCTCTGCAGACCTGATTGTTCGTTGCAATCTGGACCTGTTCTGTTTTGTGGATGAACCAAACCACACTGAGATGGACGGAGACAGGACAGACTTAACCATGGCTGTAGAAGATGACCAGCAGCTCATGTGGAAAGTTGTACTTCTTGAGTTGCCTCAGGAAGTACGGTCTCTGCTGGGCCTACTTCCGAACATTGTCTATGTGTGAGGACCATCTTGGGTTTCTAGAAATGGTGGTTTCTAGGAACCAGAAGTGGTCCACAGTAGATCCAGTGTTGTTGAGGATGGTGAGGGGGGTATGTGAGGGTTGTGTTCTCTAAAAGTCCAGTATCATCTCCACAGTCTTGAGGGGGCTAAGTTCTAGGTGGTTCTGACCACACCTGCGTACCAGCTGATCCACCTCCTGTCTGTATGCAGACTCATCACTGTCCTGGATCAGACCAATTACAGTGGTGTCATCTGCAAACTTCAGGAGTTTCACAGACGGGTCAGCTGAGGTGCAGTCATTTGTGTAGAGGGAGAAGAGGAGTGGGGAGAGAACACACCCCTGGGGGGCACCGATGCTTATATTCTTGTGCAGGAGAAGATGCTCCCCAGCCTCACCTGCTGCTGCCTGTCCTTCAGGAAGCTGGTGATCCACTGACAGGTGGAGGCTGGGACTTTGAGCTGGGTGAGCGTCTGGTGGAGGATGTCTGGATTGATCGTGTTGAAGGCCGAGCTGAAGTTCACAAACAGGATCCTGGCGTACATCCCTGGGTGGTTGAGGTGTTGCAGGATGAGGTGTTGTCCCAAGTTGACTGCATCATCTGCCAACCTGTTTGCCCAGTAGGCAAACTGCATTTGTCCAGCAGGGGGCCTGTGATGTCCTTCAGGTGCTTCAACACCAGTCGCTCAAAGTATTTAATGACCACAGACATCAGGGCAACAGACCTGTAGTTATTTAATCCTGTGATGGTGGGTTTCTTGGGTACTGGAATGACGGTGGAGTGTTTGAACCAGGAGGGAACCTCACACAGTCCCAGTGACTTCTTGAAGATCTCAGTGAAGATGCGTGCAAGTTGGTCGGCACAAGCTCTCAGGCATGATGGGGAGATGTTATCAGGTCCTGAGTCCTCCCTTGTTTTCAGGCGCTGAAAGATCCTTCATCTGAGATCCTAAGTGCAGGCAGGGGGGTTGAAGGTAGGGGGGTGGTTGGTGAATGGCAAGAATTTGTGTCTGAAGTGGATGTGGAGGAGTTGGGTTGAGGTGTGAACTGCTGCTTTTCATACCTGCAGTGAAGTAATTCAACTATTTGCCAGGCAAGGATTCTGCGCAGGGTTGGGGGAAGTGCTTCTGTAGTGCATTCCAAACAGCAGAAGCGTCTCCATGTGAGAAGCTTTTCTTTAGCTTCTCTCTGTAGCGTCTCTTTCCTTGGTCATTTTGTTCCTGGGTTGCTTATACAGGGCCTGGTCCCCATTGCTGGGAGCCTCTTCCTTATCCTTGCGCAGCTGCCTCAGATGAGACGTGAACCAAGGGTTATTGTTGTTGTATGTGCAGAAGGTCTTGGTCTGCACACGCATGTCCCTGCAGAAACCAATGTATGATGTCACCACCTCAGTAAGTTGGTTTAAATCAGTGGCTGAAGTTTCAAAAACAGTCCAATCTGTGCAGTCAAAGCAGGCCCTTAACATCTGCTTTGACTCATCAGTCCACTTAACAGTCCGAACCACAGGTTTGAAAGCTTTTAATTTCTGCCTGTAGACTGGAATGAGGTGGACCAGAGAGTGGTAAAGTCCCAGAGAGGCCCTGATGACAGCATGATATGCATCCTTTAAAGTTGTATAGCAGTGGCACAGATTGTTTTTATCCTTGGTGGGAGACTTAATGTCCTGTCTGTATTTGGGAAGTTCACTGGAGAGGTTTGCACTGTTAAAATCCCCAAGAACAATGCTGAGAGAGTTGGGTTGTTTTTTCTCCACGTCTGTTATCAGCTCAGCCAGTTGTTTTCCAGCATCTGATGTGGAGCCTTGAGCAGGTATGTAAGCTCCAACCAGTACAGACGAGGAGATCTCCCTCGTTGAGTAAAACGGTTTACAGTTTATGAGAAATTACTCCAGGTCAGGACTACGTCTTCTTCAACACTTGGATGTCTCTGCACCAACCTTTGTTCATATAAAAGCAGATTCCACCTCCTCGCTTTTCCCCCGATAATTCCATGTTGCGCTCCACTCTAAACAGCTGAAAGCCTGGTATCAGAAGTGTGCTGTCTGGGGTGTTCTCAGTCAGCCAGATTTCGGTAAAGCCGAGGGCGGCAGATCCGTGGAGGTCCGAGGTTTTTACAGGTGAGGAAAATTAGTTCGTCCATCTTGTTGGCCAGGGAATGCACATTGGCCAGGTGGACTGAAGGCAACGGTGCATGTAGTCCCTGCAGTCGGAGCTTCACGAGCATGCCGGCTCTCTTCCCTCTCTGCCGTCTCCGGCGGAATATCTCATTGGGATTTGAGAGATACCACTGGCCAGGATCTCTGTGAAGCTGGTGAAAAAATGCCAAGAGAGGACTGTCTGATGTTTAGAAGTTCCTCTCTGCTAAAAGAGACGACCAAATGGTGGCAGAAAGCACCACAAAAACACTCAGAAAAACGAAAGCAAAGCTCAGAGGCTGCCATCAGCGGTGCCTTCTTGGATCTCCTTTTGTTTTTTTATGTTTGGTCTCTCTGTAGGATTTCCATCCATTTAGAAACTCAATTGACCAATTATTAGTTTTTCCAAAGAAAATATTAGGCCAACAATTTTTGTAATAGTTGTGACAATTTCTGTTGCTGGCATTAACATAAAGGATACCAAGAAGATCACTTTCTATTTCTTTCACTCCTGTTAATGACACACCTGGGGTTTATTGCCGAAGATAGGGTATAGTAAAACAGTAACTTTCCTGAAGGTGAGAGAAAATATTAATATCTAATAGTGTCTTTGTTCAGACAGGTTTGATATGTCAGCACATCCATAATTGTCCAACGTGGCAGGTTAAACTGTAAGGCACTGTAATTGTTCAGCATCTGTGTTTTGTCTGACTAAAATGACTGTTGCAAGCCACAGGGCTCTGTGCAGTTGTTTACAGTTCTTTGAAATACAATAAGGACTTCTTCAACAAATTTTGTGATCCGTTTGCCAAAATTATGCCAAAATATGATCATGTTCTTATTGTAGGTGATTTCAACATCCATGGGCAGTCTGTGTCTGCTAACAAAAAGATTTTGGCACTCGCTGGATCTTGTTTTTACGTACGGTTTACCAGTTCTTAACTTAGAGCTCTGTGATGTTGTTTGGTTGGATCACAGACCAGTCTTGTTTGACGTTTCCTTCCCTTGTTCCAATGTTAAACCTCTTGCTGTTTGTCGTGTTTTTAACTCTTCCACCGCTGATCAGTTCTCTGTTGTTTTTTAACCAGAACTGCAGCCTTCCTGAGTCTAAACATGATGACTGCAACAAGCTCAGCTCATGGTTTTATTCAACCTGCCACACTACTCTAGATTCTGTGGCCCCCTTTAGGATCAAGCAGGTAAAAGCCTAATCTGAACCCTGGCTGAATGAAACCATCCGGGGGGTAGAAGAAAGTGTAGGAGAGCTGAACATAAGTGGAAGAAGGATAAACTTCAGGTGTCATGAAATTTTAAAACACAGCTGGAGTTCCTATCAGAAGACTGTCAAGGATGCTAGGAAAAAAACACTTTTCTGCGAATTTCCGGCAAATTTTCACAAGCCCCATGTTTTATTTAAAACGATTGAGCTGGTCCTTCATAGTCGTCAGACCGCCTGTGTCGAGCCCTCTCGAGAAAAATCCCCTTACTTCTTTATTGATAAAATATCATCTCTGAAAGCCCAGATCTCCCACTTTGTTCGAGACCCTTCTGTCGCCTCCATCTGTTCTGCAGTCTTTGACAAGTTTGAGCCAGTTTCCTTGCTTTCTTTACAAGAGGTGGTTGCTTGTTTAAAGCCCTCAGGATCTCCATATGATGCTCTCCATCCTCGATTTTTTTTTTTTTTTTTTTTTTTAAAGAGGTCTTCCTCACTATATCACCAGTTGTACAATCAATCATAAATAGTAGCTTGTCCTCTGGTGTTGTTCCTAAAATTCTTAAACAGGCAGTAACCTTTACTTAAGAAACCTGCTCTTGATCCTCATACTATTGAAAATTACAGGCCTATTCAAAACTACCTTTAATGTCAAAAATTCTTGAAAAGATAGTTTACAAGCAATTAATGGCCTTATTAGAAGAACACACTACTTTAGAGATTTTTCAATCTACTTTTAAAGCTTTTCACAGTACTGAATCTGCCCTTTTTAAGAGTTTTTAACGATGTGCTTTTAGCAACTGACTCAGGTGACTGTGTTATTATTGTGCTTCTTGGTCTCACTGCTGCATTTGACACAGTGGTTCATACAGTTTTATTTTCTCATTTAGAACAGTTGGTATGTGTTAGAAATACTGCATTGCAGTGGTTCAGATCTCATTTAGCAGAGCAAAAACTTTCACTGTAAAACTGATCTGCTGCTTCTCTTCAATATGGGGTCCCACAGGGTTCAGTGTTAAGTCCCCCTTCTTTTTTACTCCATATCTGCTACCCCTCTGAGGGCCCCTACCATAGATCTTGAGAAATTGGCTCAGTATGTTCCGCCGATCATCACAAATCTAGGACTTGAGATAGAGCCACATCTAAAACTTGAGTGCCAGATAAATGCTGTTGTGAGATCTAGCTTTTTCCATTTGAGACAGTTTAATTTGAGACAAAATATTCTATCAAGACAGCGTTTTGAAACAGTAAACCATGCATTTGTCAAATCCAGGCTGGATTACTGGTAAGCACCTTCTTTTGGGGTTAGTGATGAGTCTATTAGGTGCCTGCAGGTTGTGTGCGGTAGGGAGAAGTTTTTGTCTACTGGGGGGGGGGGGACTATTCTGCATGCCCGTCATGATATGACGCCGTTTTTTACCCACCATTCGAAGCTGATATGATTTTAGAAAGCTCTACCGTTGGCAGTCGCACACGATGAAAGGAAGGGGAACAGACTCAGCGCATGCGCTATAGCCAACATAAAAACCACACAGAGGGAGCCCAGATGTCATTCAAATAGGCCGATATGTATCAGCCTAAACTTCAGCGTAGCGGTGAAATTTTTCAGTGTAGCGCCCCGGATGGTGTAAATGCTCATCCATACCATCTATAGAAACTGACGTTGCGGGAGAACAAAATCTACAAGATTTCTGAAGTAGGGGTGTAAGAGAACACATAAATCATGGTTTAAATATGTACCTTGGTTTCAAAGTTACCGTTTGGTATATTTTGATATTCTTCAAAGAGAAACAATTTAAAAAAATATATTTTCAACTTTTCTTACATTATTCAAGAATTTTTTTTTTTTTTGAAAATTAGATCTAATGTTTGAGAACTTGAAATGTAGCCAGATTGAATGGAGATTTTCATTAACATTTATTTAATCACTTCCGAACTGTCTTTGAAAACGTCTTTGCTCTGTTCTGAGTGTACCAGTACCAGCGGAGAACTGTTGTGTGGTTCTGAGCTTAGAACCTAGGAAGCACATCTTCACGGGGGAGCTCAGATCAATAGAACACTGTCATTGGGCTGTCTGTGTCCATGAAGCTAATATTTACACAGGTATTGTTAGCTTCTGTCATCTGGGAGGTTTACTATTTAACTGTTGCCGATACAGAAGCCCTTTTTAAGTTGCTCTTAAACATCAGTGACGTTGCGTTAGCGCAATTAGCATTTTTTTTTTTTTTTAAGAATTTTTTCTGCACGAGAGGCCTTTATTTTTGATAGTAGGCAGACAGGAAGGAGGTGCAAAGAGAGGGGGAGACATTCGGCAAAGGTCGCCGGGTCCGGGACTCGAACCCAGGACGGCCACTTCGAGGACTATAGCCTCTATGTGGTTGCACGCTAACCCCTACACCACCCGGCATGTGGCAGTTTTTAACATTTATCATTTTCTGTCAGTCTGCCTCAAGGGGAAAGCTTTTGTGCACCTTGTCGGCTAAAGAGGGTCACATGTATTTTTCTGGCAGTACTCGTCATGTTAGAGTTTAAACCAGCAGCTCGGGGAGGGGCTGAGTGTCACTGATATTGCAGCGCTGCTGCCAAAGAGGTGCAACAATTTGAGCAAATGTGAATCATGAGCAAATGAAAGTCAGTTTGTATTGATTTTGAAGAAAATTAATATTGAAATATTGATTATTTTGACAACCGTAATACCTAATGGCTGACAAAGTGGTAGGAAGCACGTTAATCTTTTGGTGGCATTATTTAGTGCCATCTGCTTCTTAGTTGTTGTCTGTAGCATATTTAATAGGATTAATAAGACTACCAGAAACGGCATACGACATAAATATGAATGTTTAAGCTTTACATATATCTATTACTCACTCCACCACTGCCTGATACAATGTACTGAACTTTGATGTCTGTGGCCTGATGGTTCAGAAGGAATACACTGACCATTCATAACCTACCTTCCTCTCCAACAACTGAAATAAACATTTTCTCACCAACTCCAAAACAGGCGTTCTGGCGTTGTAGAGACAGGGTCTCTGCTGGGAACTCTCTGGAACACAGTTTGCTTCTGTAGACCTCAGAAAGAAAAGTCAAGCAACGCTTGTAGCTTAATTAGTCCGTTCATGAATGAATACTGGATACACAAACAGCAATTCATTCCTACTTAACTTAGTGCATATGATCATGTGATCGTATGAGACTCTTGGATCCAGTTTAAACAGTTATGTCTGTTTGCCAGCAAAGAGACATTAGCACGCTGTGTCTCCTTCCAGTTCCGCTGGGGACCTGCGTGGAAGAGGTCTGTCTGTTGTGACACGGAGTTTTTATTCAAACAGTGACGTCACGGCGGTCACTCCCTCTTGTTCTTATTCCTGCCTGTGCTGAAAGTAGGTTAATGCGATTTATTTTGAAAGTTCCAGAAACGTTCTTACTGGCCTTTAACGTTGTAACCATGGCTGGGTTCCCAACAGACATCACAGTCCCCCCTCTGGACTCGCTGCAGTTTACTTTCCCTGCAAACAGGTTGGGCAATGATGCAGTCAGTTTGGGACTACACTTCATCCTGCTCCACCTCCACCACCCAGAGACGTACACCAGGATCCTATTTGTGACCTTAGGTAGGCTTTTAACACCATCAACCCAGACATCCTCAATCAGAAGCTCACCCAGCTCACAATGGAGTTCTACATCTGTCAGTAGATCACCGGCTTCCTGCCTGACCAGCAGCTGCAGGTGAGGCTGGGGAGCATCTTCTCCCATGCAAGAACCATCAGCACCCCCAGGAATGTTTTCTCTCCCCACTCCTTTTCTCTCTCGACACAATGAATACACCTCAGCGAACCCTTCCGTGAAACTCCTGAAGTTTGCAGATGACGCCACTAATATTGTTCTGAGGTAGTCCTCACATATAAACACTGTTTGGAAGAAGGCCTTGTGTGCACAAACTTGGCAAATTAAACAAATTCTGATTCTGATAACAGCGTTCACAAAAAAAGACTGTTTTCATCGCAATCTTGTAGTGCTTAGATATGGCTCATGAAGTGACTGAAAAAAAATTGATTTAAATCCTAGTTGGCTAATCAAAATCCAGTTCTGGTCAAAAGGAAAATTAATTGATTTCCTGTCACAAGTCAATATCTTGGGTACTATTTGACAGACTACATAGGGGTATAAGAATTAAATAAAAATCTAAATGTTAAATTTTAGGGATTTAATTATTGTAAAGAATTTCCTGTCTCGGACCTTTTTAAGCTAACATGATGAATTCCTTCCAGTTTGTTCATTCATCTTCTATACCATAGTGGGTTACGGGGGAGCTGGAGCCTATGTTCAGCAGTCTACGGCGAGAGGCAGGGTACACCCTGAACTGGTCGCCAATCCATCGTAGGGCAACACAGACGCACAGGACAAACAACCATGCACACACCCATTCACTTAAGGTGAATTTAGAGAGGCCAATTAACCTCAAAGTCATGTTTTTGGACTGTGGGAGGAAGCTGGAGTACCCGGAGAGAACCCACGCATGCACAGGGAGACCTTCTTGCTGCAAGACAACAGTGCTACCCGTCCGGTTTGCTTAATCTTTATAGCGGAGAGCGACCAACCAATCATCCAGAAATTGGAATCAGTTAATTTTGCCTTAATCGATTCTGAACAAAAATCAAAGGAAACTGAGTGTCTGTTTGATTCAAAACTACCACCTAGGTCTGGAAACCTAAAAAAACGTTTTGTTATCTTTGTCGCAATCCTTAGAAATGAACATTTGGGGTCGTTTAAACTGGAATGAACAGGGCAGACCTCAAAGAGAAAAGAAAATTGGTGTGGGCCTGGAAACGGGTTAGATCAACAGGGTGT
This sequence comes from Crenichthys baileyi, assembly GCA_036173005.1. NCBI lineage: Eukaryota > Metazoa > Chordata > Actinopteri > Cyprinodontiformes > Goodeidae > Crenichthys > Crenichthys baileyi. The sequence goes on along the minus strand of JAHHUM010002069.1, from coordinate 160,558 downwards.
TGGGGTTAAGCATGGCCAGTATCTGGGGGTTTCACAATGATGTAATAAATTGAGTATTTCTAAAAAATCATTTTTACTGATAAATGTAGGTTAATTTTCTTAGTTTCTTTGACCATGATTATGTTGCAGGTTTAACAGTGCTCCTCCTAGTTTTCAGGATAAGGTCAGTGAATCTGCAGGCAGGTGAAGCTTCATCAAAGTCTCAGACCCAACTGAACGTCCTGTTTTATTTGCTTACAGCCAACAAACACTTGCTGCTGCCCTCTTAATATTCTTTTATTGGGAGTTTTATCTGTAGTAATGAAGTGTGTTGGTGCTCATCTCGTTCAGCAGAAGGCACATATGTAGACAGGGTCTGGTGCTGAGCTCTTATCTCAGGTCTACAGAGTGACTGCAGATGACACAGCTCTGCTCTGCTACCCTGCAGTCTTCTCAGTCTCTGCAGCGGTGAACACAGCTCCACTCATCCATAATCAACCAGATCAGCAGCTCTTCTGCTGCTGCTGCTGTCTAACCCTCACTGCTGCACCATTTTGAATTTATCAGTGACCGGCATCTCAGTGTGACCGAGCATGACTCAGCATTTTCTATCCCTGCCTGCCACATTATAGAAATTTGATATCATTAATGTACAGGCTGTACTTTCCTCAGAACAGGTGGTCCATGTTCAGCTACAACGCCGTGTTCCAACTGGAGACCACAAAGTGTCATATTTAAGCTGTTTCCAGTGATTTGCGCTTAAAAAAAAAAGGAAAAAGGAAATGTTGACTTGGTTGAAAGTTAATTATGACGTGAACCCCCCCCTGTGTTTTTGATTACTGTCTTTTGTGTTTATGTAGGGCCTTGCCCAGCTGGAGATCCTGTGTAAGCAGCTGTATGAGACCACCGACACCACCGTGCGACACCAGGCGGAGAAAGCTCTGGTGGAGTTCACAAACAGCCCTGACTGTCTCAGTAAATGTCAGCTGCTGCTGGAGAGAGGCAGCGTAAGTGTTCCCTTGGTTTAGGTCTGCGGTAGCACTCACTTCACTCACTTCTAATAACGGTGTTTCTTTCACTGGTCTTTATGGAATATGCATCAGTGTCACCCTGTTATGCTCCATTAGCTTTTTACACGTTTACCTTTTTTAACTGGAAACACATAGGATGTAATTACTGTGGTCAGCAGGTGGCAGTACAGCTTAAGTCAAAGTTGATTGTAATAAACAGAGCAGTGCTTGTTAACAAGCGGTTTCAGCTATTTAGAGAAAGACAGACGTCTGAAGGAAGTTTATTTCTTACTGAAGCTTAATGTACTTTAATCTACCACCTTTCTCACTGTCTACATTCTAAATAGTTTTTATTTTGTGAACATTGAAGCTGTAAAAGTTTAAAGCGATGAAGCTGTCATTGGTAGACCCTGATATGTGGCTTACCTTACTGATTTTAGGAGTTCAGTTACAGCTTTTTGTTCAATTTTGGATTTATGGTTTTTATAAATCACTGACCTGCCAATACTGATTTCTCTTTAAGAACAGTAATACAAGAAGATATGTAAACAGCTCTTTTTGTTCTAGTCTTCTTGCCTGAGTGTTCATTAATTATGTATAATATGTAGCAGCAGAGGTGACATCACACTGTGTAAAGGAGAAAGCAGCCACTGTGAGACAAACTTTTAATATTTACAAACGAAAACAAAATGATTTGTGAGTTAACTTTTCAGACTGGCATTAGTATTGTAGCTTTAGAAGATTTGCAGCCTCTGCAATTTCTACAGAATGGAGATTATTTGGCAGTTCAATCTGAGATTTCAAAATGGCTGCCAGCATTTTCAAATCCAGATTGTTTTGTAACAGGCGCGTCAAAATGCATAAAAGGTGACAGAGCACACGCACTGTACTTCATTCATCCTTTCTGTTCTCTACAGTCTGTTTTTTATAACCTGAATTAACTGCTGACAGATCTCTATATGAAAAACTGTTTCCTTTAAGATAGATTCCTCTGAATTCATTTTCAACACATTCAACGTTTTTTCCTCCGTAACATCACATACTGAAGAGTGTCATTGATGTGATCTGGTTTTCTTTAGTTTGTTCACTTAGCAGTATAGACTTGCTTTTATTTTCTGAAGAGGAAAGGCAAGAGTCTGGGACTGAGAGATAGGACTTTGAATGTTGGGACTATGACAGGAAGAAGCTAGCGATTTGGCTGACATGATGCAGAGGAGAAAGGTGGGCATACTGTTTGTTCAGGAGACCAGGTGGAAAGGAAGAAAGGATAGAAGTTCAAGAACAATGTTCAGCCATGCTGTGGATGGGACGTGAAATGATGTTGAAGTTATCTTGAAGGAGGTGAGCTAGAGGAGAAGGAGAAATTCTGGAGCACGTTTAAAAGAAGTCACGCAGAATATCTCCAGAGGGGAGAAAGTGGTGATTGGGGCAGATCTCAATGGACAAGTTGCAGCAGCGAACAGAGGTGTTAAGGAAGTGATAGTTAGGTATTCAGAACAGGACTGCAGGACAGATGGTGGATGACTTTACAAAGAGGATGGACATGGCTGTACTGAGTTCTTCCTTCCAGAAGAGGCAGGAATACAGGGTGACTTACTCGAGTGGAGCTAGGAGCACACAAGTATATTACATGTTGTGTAGAAGATGTTTTCTGAAGGAACTCAGTGGTAGAGTTGCCAGATAGCACAACATGGTGGTATGTAGAATGATGGTGAGGAAGATGACAGAGGCAGAGCAGAGGACAAATTGGTAGAAGCTGAAAATGTAAGAATGATGTGTGGCTTTCAAGGAGGAGTTGAGATAGGCTCTGGGTGACCCGGAGGTGCTTCCAGATGACTGGACAACTACATCTAATACTATCAGGGAGACGGGGAGGAGAGTCCTTGGTATGTCTTCTGGAAGGAAAGTGGATAAGGAGATTTGGTGGTGGAGCGAGGAAGTAGAGTAGTGTGTAAGGAGAAAGAGATCGGCTAAGAAGAAGCGGGACATTGTGAGGACTAAAGAGTAATCAGGAGTACAGGGAGACTCAGTGTAAAGTGAAGGTAGAGGTAGCTAAGGCCAAACAAAGGGCATATAGTGACTTATATGATAGGTTAGACAGTAAGGAGGGAGAGAAGGATTTATACAGGTTGGCAAGGCAGAGAGACCGAGATGGGAAGAATGTTTAGCAGGTTAGGGTGATAAAGGATACAGATGAAAATCTACTGACAGGTGTGGTAGGAAGATGGAATGAGTACTTGGAAGAGTTGATGAAGAAGGAACATGAGAGAGAACAAAAAGCAGAATAAGCGACTATTGTGGATCAGGAAGTAGCAAAGATCATCAAGGATGAAGTAAAGAAGGCACTGAAAAGGATGAAGAGTGGAAAGGCAGTTGGCCCTGATGATATACCTGTGGAGGTATGGAAGTGTCTAGGACAGAGAGCAGTGGGGTTTTTGACTAGGCTCTTCAATGAGTTCTTAGGGAGCGACAAGTTGCCTGAGGAATAGAGACGTGTGCTGGTACCAATTTTCAAGAACAAGGGAGATGTGCAGAGTTGTTTTAACTACAGAGGATTAAAGTTGACAAGTCATACAATGAACTAATGGGAAAGAGTATTGGAAGCTAGACTGAGTTTAGAAGTGAGCATGAGTGAAATGAGTTGTGGAGGACTTGTATAAGAGCTGTTAGACAGTGGTGAGGTGTGCTGTAGGTGTGACAGAGGAGTCCAAGGTGGAAGTGGGTCTGCATTAGAGGCTGACATTTTTTCGGGAATCCCATGGGAATCCCACGGGATGGGAGACAGCGTTAGTAAAGATCACGTGATTGGGACGGTACAGGATAAAAAATGAACGGGAGCGGGAGCTAACCAATAGGTGGGAAAATAAACTAGGATCAATTGTCATTGGAAATGTAAAACTGAGACTTTGTTATAAACTTTAAGAAAAAAAAACTTGGCTTGACGCCGCCATTGTGTAGTTTTTTTCCAAGAAGCATATACTATAATGCGAGTCAAACGAACTACACGACCCACAAGCCAACAGTACTTCTGATCGATGTTTTCCACCTGCGTTCAGAATGGAGGGAGCAAACGCAGGTGGAGAACTGGACGTGGTAAAATTGGATTTGCAACGTAAAGTCAGAAGTAAGGACTTATCTATTCAACTCATAGAGCTGACAGGAAAGTCGCAAATATTACCGAACTTCGGGAGAATTGAATGTAGCGTTGTTAACACGCAGTATGCTGCTGGTAAAACGTGTTTAGTCTTAATCAAGTACAGCAGTGATTAAGGAAAACTTTTTAGGCAAATTCTGGATTGAATCAGCTTCATTCGTTGAACAAAAAGTACCATCACGTGTCAAGTCTCATCTGACCAACAAAATTGCTTGCATGTGCACTAAAGATTTAAGAGCCTTTGACACAGTAGAGGGGAAAGGTACGGAGGCCGCGAGGGGACATGGGGGGAATTGATTTTTCTTTCGCATCCCCACGCAATACTTTTGCGTTTAAGTTGTTAATCGCCTTGAGAAAGCTGTACATTTTGGAACAGCAGCACAGATGACAAACTGCTTACAAAACAAACAACACTGATATGGCATTGATATGGTTTATTTGTCATATGCAGGTTAATATGTAGTCAACAATGCGATTAAATGCTTAGGATAAGAAGAACCGTTCAAATCCAGATAAAAACAAAAGCACTAATGGCGTGCAAAAAAAAAAGTACACATCATGCAGCAGCAATAAGCAAATAAAGTGTCACAGATGTGGTTTCGTGCAGTATTATGGTCCAGAGTTCAGTAGTCCGACAGGTTGTGGATAATAACTGTCTTTAAGTCTGATTGAAGATCATTTTATTTAAGGCCGATTTCAAAATAAAACTCAATAAATCTCAAAAACGGGTGTAGTGTTTGATCCATTTTTGCAGTTATCTGGTTTGGAAACTATCCCAAAAAGTATTGCGCGAGAACGCAAAAAGTATTGCGAGCGAACGCAAAAGTATTGCGTGGGGACGCAAAAGAAAAAAAATTCCCCCATGTTCCCTCGCGAGCTCCGTAGAAAGGCTTCATCAGAGAAAGATATTAAATAAATACGTTGTGAAATAGAAACAAATTGAATGTACCATTAAATGTACAATTTATTTTAATACATCATTAAATATTAGGTGTACCACTAATTACGTCATGTCGTCTTTAAAAATTATACTTAATTATTTAGTGGCACATTTAATTGCATAATAGTCCATTTCATGATATAATGGTACATTAATTGTTTCTAATGAGTATTAAATAAATAAATGGTACCTTTAATTTAATGGCACATTTAATGTTACATTTCTTTCATGTTACATTTACTTCACTTATGGGACATTCACAACATTTATTTATTTAATGATGATTTTATTGTATTAATTTTGTCCAGTTTGACCCTCCATTCTTGATGCCTGTATAGGAGGTCATGTCAGACTTTGAATCAGGTGTTCTGGAGCAGACACACATCTAAAACTTGCAGGGAAGGGGTCCCTGAGGACCAGGGCTGTGAACCATTGAGGTACAATGTCTAAATTGTGAAGGTTTTGCCTTTTTGCCCTTTTGTTCACCAAGTACAGTTCTCTTGCTAGGTGCATTTTTCTTTCGTTTCAGCAATTTGAAACATAAAAGTCATGTCATTGTTCAAAGGAAACAATCACTTAATAAATGAGTAAAATCCAACTATGTACATTTTGTTTATTCAGCTAAGATAGGAATGGTCTGTTTCCTTGTTTGATATTTTATTATTTCTTCATTATTATTCTTTATACTTTAACTGGCCTTTACTACAGCTAAAAACAGGGACCTAACTGGTCCTTCAAACAAAGAAATTGCCAAAGGACTAACTGAAGAAAACAAAAATGGGAGTGGCACAGGAGTGGGAGTCGTTCTAAATGGGAGTGGGAGTCAGTTTACCAGGAGTGGGATGGGACAGGATTTTTTTTTTTATGCTGGCCTGGAATTGGGATGGGACAGGACATTTTTCTGTGGGAGCGGGATGAGACAGGAGAGAAAATCCACTCCCGTGTCACCCTCTAGTCTGCATCAAGGATCAGCTCTGAGCCCCTTCTTGTTTGCTGTGGTGATGGACAGGTTGACAGATGAGGTTAGACATGAGTCTCCGTGGACTATGATGTTTGCAGATGACATTGTGATCTGTGGTGAGAGCAGGGAACAGGTGGAGGAAAATCTAGAGAGATGGAGGTTTGCCCTAGAATGTGGGGTTACAGGGAACAGAGATAAAGAAGGTGGAGGATTTTAGTCCGGAGCAATGGTGAGTGTGGAAAAGAGGTGAAGAAACATGTCCAAGCTGGTTGGAATAGGTGGAGAAAATTGTCAGGTGTGTTGTGTGATAAGAGTATCAGCGAGAATGAAAGGAAAGGTGTACAAGATGATGGTGAATGATGTTGAGACAGGAGGCAGAGCTGAAGGTAGCAGAGATGAACATGTTGAGGTTCTCTTTGGGAGTGACGAGGATGAATACGATCAGGAATGAGCATATCATGTTAGATATGCTGGAGATAAAACCAGAGAGGCCAGACTGAGATGGGTTGGACATGTAAAGAGGAAGGGATAGTGAGTCCATTGGTAGAAGGAGGCCTAGAGGAAGACCAAAGAGGAGATTTATGGATGGAGTGAAAGAGGACATGAAGGTAGTTGGTGTGAGGGAAGATCAAGAGAAAGTGTTAGATGAAGACAGATGATTTGTTGTGGCGACTCCTGAGAGGTAAAAACCAAAAGAAAAAGAAGTCTGATTTCGCTATGTAGCAGCTCAGTTGGAGCTGATCTGTTTGTAGTGAATCTAGACGACCACACTAGATAAATATTGATCACAACAGTTAGAAATGGGACAACAAACAACATAGGAGCTTTCTTTTCTTTGTGTGAATGTGGGCATTCACACTGTTTAGATCCTGTCTCTTCATTGTGTGTACTGTAAAGCAGCCTAGTCTTGTAGTGGCCCTTTTAAAACTTCCGGCAACCAGAAAATTGCCAGAAACTCAGAATAGATTATGAAACTTGTTTGAGTCTAAAATGATAGAACACATAACGTATGTCAGCTACTCTGATACATCAGACTGTGCATCTGTTCAATAGACGATCTCTGTTGGGGTAGCTGTGTCAACAGTGTGCATATCCCTTTACACCTGATTGACCCCTCCAAAGGCGGTAAAGTAGCGGCACCGCAGACGGAAGAACATTGCGAAAGCTAAAGTTAGCAAGGTTAACTAGCTACAAAATGTCTCTCTGAGATCTTGCTGTCCTCTGTGAAACCAAAAAGTTAGGGAGAGCATGGTTTTATCCATCAATAAAATGCCATTATTGGATACTTAAGAATGGAGTAACTTGCAAATGATTTCTCCAAAAAGCTGTTTGAAGAACCCAGAAAGCAGACGTCGTATGTTGCTGTGGATGAATAGACAGATTGCACCGACACAGCCCATCATTGTGTCAGCCGTAGAGTCTTGAAGGCCTGTGCAGAGCAGCTCTGTGGGATTCTGCAGCACCTCTTCAATCTTAGCCTAGCCCAGAAGAAGGTTCCAGTGTTGTGGAAGACCTCCTGTCTTGTTCCGGTACCAAAGAAAACTTCCCATCCGTCCTCAATGACTATAAACCTGTTGCCCTGACATCCCACATCATGAAGGTCCTAGAGAGACTCCTGTTGGCCCACCTGATTAAACAAACAATAAACTATTAGGACCCCCTTCAGTTTGCTTATCACTGTGGAGTTGGAGTTGAAGATGCCATCATACACCTGCTTCAACAAACCCACTGTCATCTGGACAAAGCCAGCAGCACTGTGAGGATCAGGGTTGTGTGTCTAACCAGGTAGTCAGCAGCACAGGAGCACCACAGGGGACTGTACTCTCACCATTCCTCTTCACTCTGTACACCTCAGACTTCCAGTACAAGACAGACTCCTGTCATCTGCAGAAATACTCGGATGATTCTGCAGTCGTGGGGTGGATCAGAGATGGACAAAAAGATGAGCACAGGGAGCTGCTGGACCACTTTGTGACATGGTGTGGAAACAATCATCTCATCTTGAACGTGAATAAAACAAAGGAGATGATTGTAGATTTTAAGAGAAACAGGAATAAATTAAACACTATTTCCATCATGGGAGAAGAGGTGGAGATGGTGGAGGAGTATAAATACCTCGGTGTTCACCTGGACAACAGACTGGAGTGGAGATGCAACTTTGAAGTCGTCTACAAGAAGGGACAGAGCAGACTGTACTTAAAAAACTTCAACAAGCTGATAAAGAATGCTGGCTGTGCTCTGGAGACTCATCTGGTGCATCTGGAGATCATTGTGCAAAGAAGGATGCTTCATAAAATGAAGAACACGGAGAACCCTGAGCATCCTCTTCATGAGACTTTTGTACAACAACAGTGTGTCTTCATTCAGAGGCTTCTTCAGGTCTGCTCATTACTCATTCTGTTTCAAGGACACAGAACAGGGGAAGTGATTTTTTTTTTTTTTTAAACACTGACTTTTTTAGTGAACTTAATACTGGGTTGTAAATAGTATATCTGCTGGTTAGTGATGGGGCTCCAGCTATGACCGGCAGGGTGCACGGACTAGTTGACAGACCTTCAGCTATAGCCCCATATATGCAGCTTTTACATTGTATCATCCATCAGTCTGGACCTTGTGCAAAGCTCAGCGTTGTGCTTAAAAACACAATGGAGACCGTTGCAAGAATTGTTGATTTTATTCACTCAACTTGCAGCTTACAACACAGTCTGTTCTGTAAGCAGCTTGCTGAGATTTGCAGAACACACAGACCTGCTGTTTCATTATGATGTCAGATGGCTCAGCAAAGGGAAGGTTCCGGACCGTTTCTGTGAACTCCGTCAGGATATCGTATTATTCCTCCAAAAATGTATGAACAAGAGAGCAGCAATGTTTTTAGACTCATGCTAGATGAACAGTTCATGTCAGAAGTGCACTTTCTGAGTGAAATTTTTGGACGTGAACACACTGAACCTAGAAAAGGAAGGGCGAGACAAGTACTGAGTGCGCAGATAACACATGTAATTACAGATTTTATGAACAAGCTGAACTGCAACTTTATTGAACGTTTCCAGAACTTTAACAGTCCTATTGAGGCACTGCAGTTTGTTCGTGACCCATTTTCCAGTGGAGCTTATACCTGTAAGTCATGTTTATCTCATATGAATGCTATTAAAACAAGGACACGTCCCTTCCTGATTTTCCCTCACTGTCACTAGTTAGGAGCCTAATTATACAGAAAGAACAAAATCAAGGCAGTGTAGTTTTTCTTATTGACAGCAAAGTCAAAAAAGTGTGACCTGCAAAATTCAATTCAATTCAGTTTATTTATATAGCGCCAATTCACAACACATGTCGTCTCAAGGCACTTCACAAAAGTCAGGTACATGCATTCCAATTAATCCTAACCATTGAACAGTGCAGTCAGATTCAGTTATTTATTCAAATTGGATAAAACGTTTTTCTGTCTAAGGAAACCCAGCAGATTGCATCCAGTCAGTGACTTGCAGCATTCACTCCTCCCGGATGACATGTAGAGACACTGGACAGTCACTGGCGTTGACTTTGCAGCAATCCCTCATACTGAGCATGCATGTAGCGACAGCGGAGAGGAAAAACTCCCTTTTAACAGAAAGAAACCTCGAGCAGAACCAGAACCAGGCTCGGTGTGAGCGGCCATCTGCCACGACCGACTGGGGTTTTGAGAGAACAGAGCAGAGACACAAAGAGAACAAAGAAGCATTGATCCAGGAGTACTTTCTATGGGAAGGAAAAGTAAATGTTAATGGATGTAGCTCCTTTAGTCATTTCACCTAGAAAGAAAGAACAGATAAACTCTGAGCCAGTTTTCAAGGTTAGAGTCTGAAAGAGAGCACATAGTTAGTCACAGTAAAAGCTCAGTCAATCACCATGTCTAGGAGAGAGTAAGGGTTAAACACTAAAAGACAGGGCCATGTGGATCATTGGTAGAGGGTGAGCATTAAGTTGTTGCCAGCAGAAGCTAGGACGATGCCCCTCTCCAGAAAGGTGTCACCGGTAGACACAGAGTCAGGCCAGGTGTAGCTTCTTGGAAGAGAAAAGAGAGAGAACAAAGTTAAAAGCTGAAATAACAGCAAATAATGCAAAATTGGAGAGTAGTATGAGAATGTAGCAGAGAGAGTGAAAGTGGTCATTATGTCCTCCAGCAGCCTAAGCCTATAGCAGCATAACTACAGAGATAGCTCAGGATAACCTAAGCCACTCTAACTATAAGCCTAGCCTTAAAAGTAGACAGGGTGTCCGCCTCACGGACTAAAACTGGGAGCTGGTTCCTCAGGAAAGGAGCCTGATAACTAAAGGATCTGCCTCCCATTCTACTTCTAGAGACTCTAGGAACCACCAGTAAACCTGCAGTCTGAGAACGAAGTGCTCTGTTAGGAACCTATGGAACAATCAGATCTCTGATGTATGATGGAGCTAGATCATTAAGGGCTTTATGTGTGAGGAGGAGAATTTTAAATTCTTTTCTGGATTTAACAGGGAGCCAATGAAGGGAAGCTAAAGTAGGGGAATATGATCTCTCTTTTTAATTTTCACCAGAACTCTTGCTACTCTTGCTAGGAAATCCTAGAAACCTGTTTAATATGGGATTTAAATGACATGTCCTGGTCAAAAATAACAACAAGGTTTTTTACTTCATTATTGGAGGTCAATTTAATGCCATCCAGGTTAAGTGATTGACTAAGCAGTTTCTTTTTTAAAGACTCCGGTCCAAAGACGACAACTTCTGTCTTGTCTGAATTTAGAAGCAGAAAATTTAAAGTCATCCAAGTTTTTATGTCTTCAAGACATGCTTGTAGTCTATCTAACTGGTTGGGCTCATCAGGATTTATGGATAAGTAAAGCTGAGTGTCATCAGCGTAACAGTGAAAATTTATTCTATGCTGCCTGATAATTTGACCTATTGGAAGCATATATATATATAGTAAAGATAATTGGCCCAAGTACTGAACCCTGTGGTACTCCATAATTAACCCTGGAGTTTAAAGATGATTTATCATTTACATGAACAAACTGGAATCTGTCAGACAAATAAGATTTAAACCAGCCACAATCACATGGCAACAAAGTGATGTAAATTTAAAAGGTTCAAGCTACAGTGATATATTATGAAAATGGGGTTATAGAAGTAGAAGTTTGCAGTGTGATGTCTTCATCTCAAGCAGTTCGTTGAAACAAAAACTAACAGTGGTGGTATACCACAACAAAAAATGTCAATCTCTCAACAACGTGCCCTGGAGCATCAATTACAGCTCGACAACGACGTCTCATGTTGTTCACAAGTCTACTGAAGCGGCCTCTAGACGGCGACTCAGCCGATCCCATTAGTTTTCTATGGGATTCTTTTTTTTTTTTTTTTTTTTTTTTTTTTTTTTAACATTTCTGCATCTGTTGTGTCAACTTTATCTTCTTCAGAACCTTTCAGCTCAAAGTTGTGCTTCATAAGCAGGTCACCTGCCAGTTTTGCATTACTCCTCTGAAATTTCTTCTAACTTTTTACTCCTCATCAGAGCATTTCTAATGTTTATGCTTATTTTTTACATTTCAGTTTAACATTTTCAGGCTTTAATTTATTTCTATCAGTTTTCAGCTGAAGAATTTAGCTTGCAACATTCGCACTGCATTTTTGCAGGAAATTAAAAAATGTATAGTTTATTTTCCTATTCAATACTTGGCTGTTCTACCCTGGTAACTCCACTGAAGGGAGCCAGTATTTCACCCAGTTGCTTGTTAACCACCATCTTGCTTTCACGGCAAGGGTGCTACCTTCAGCACAGCTCAACCTCATCCTGCGCCTGAATCTGCTATATTTTATTTTCATGCTGCTTCTGAGCTATGTCTGTATCATACTGATACAATACTATACTATATACTGAAACATTCAATAATCGATACTGTTTGCAATACTGATGCAACTTTTTTTCAAGGCACATAGTTCTTTCCTGTTAAGAGATATCATTTACAAAATAACAGTATTTTAACTTCTTTTATTAAGGCGATAACAATAAGAATGGAACAATTCAGCCCTCATTTAGAAAATGTATAGTTAAAGTGTCACTTCCCTTTTTGGCAAAACAGTAGACAAGGTATCGCTTATTGTCAGTGTTAATATACTTTATGGAAGTGTGTACCTTTTGATTCAGTGGTGTAATTATTTTATTGTATTACCATGGCTTATCTTTAGTATCCACTATATGCTTCTGACTGCCTGTCAACTTGATGATGATACAAATAAATGTTACTGTTTCGGGACAAATGAAGATCATTCAAATCATCTTTGTCCGTAAAGCATGATATTTTCTCAATAAATTATATCTTTAACATTTTAATATACTAATTTCATTTTGTGTCTTTGAACACTTTCAGTTTTGTTGCCCTTAATAAAGTTTGTGGTGCAGAACTTCAGAGCTGGTAAGTGCATCCCGACGTCGGAGCTCAGACCGACGGAGCACCATCATCGGGCTGTCCGTGTCCGCGAAGCGAATGTTTCAACAGATACTGTTAGCTTCATGCTGTAGCGTGTGGCATGGTTCGGCATTGTGTCTTTTTCCCATCCTGCCTCAGGGAAAGTACCTCTTAACAAAGTTTTTGTGTTGGTTAGCAGGTGTTTTATTTCTCTGTGCTGCTGCTGGAAGAATTGCAACAATTTGGGCATATAAGAATGGATCAGTTTATATTGATTGTGGAGAAAACTGGTATCTTTGAATAATTCATTTTTTTAATGTCAATTATTTTGACAACCCTAATACGTAATGTCTGTATGCTGTGAACGCTTGAAAGTTTTTACAGACAATCTTGGCCAATAAAGCTGATTCTGATTAGTGAATTAGTTGCCATGTTACCCACATGATGATAAAATGAGCAATCTGCTGTTTGTCCTTCCAGAAGATAAACATGACCTAGAACTCACATCTACACTGATCGCTTGAATAGTTAGAAATCACCTCCTGTTGTCATCTTCTGGTTCTTTATTTTAACTGGACGTTCTGAGTCGGACTGAAATAAAATTCTTAGTTTCAGCATCTTTCTTTTCCATCCCCATCATGTTTTTTAATATTAAAATTAAATTTGAGTAATTTTAATATTACTTAAATGTCTCCAAAAACGACAGTACAGCTAAGATTTTGTCCTCTGCTCTCTTCCCAGTCTTCATATTCTCAGCTGCTCGCCGCCACTTGTTTGTCTAAACTGGTGTCTCGGACCAGCAACCCTCTACCCCTTGAGCAACGCATTGACATTCGTAAGTATATTTGTCCTTCTGGTAGCCATGGCTTTTCCAATATGAGAGAAAACACTCCTCACTCCTGCTCCTTATTGTCTTTCCCTGCTGTCTTGAGCAGAGCAAACTAAAATATAATCATTTTTTAAATTATAGAAAACATGATTGTAAGACCACATCTATTTCGTTTTTTAGTTCAATTAGTCTTTTTTTGGTTTCTGTCTTGCGAGACTACAGTGTCTCACCCCCTGAACATCTTCAGTTACAGCCACAAACCTGAATGGATGATGTTGGGATTTTGTGTGATAGACCAACACAAAGCAGTGCCTAACTGTGATGTTGGTGGAAACAGATGAATGTTTAAAAAAAATATATTTATCAAAAAATCTGAAAGGTTCAGTATATATTTGTATTCAGCCCTGTAAGACACTACTTTATAGAGCCATCCCTCACTGCAGTTACAGCTGCAGGTCTTCTACCAGCTTTCTACATCTAAAACAATGAAGGTAATATCCATTCTTCTTTGCAGATTAGCTCAAGCTCAGTCAAGTTGGATGTTTTTACGTCTTCTCACAGAATCTCAGATTTAGTTCTGGACTTTGACTGGGCCATTCTACGAGATGAATGTGCTTTGATCTAAACCATTCCCCTGTACTCTGGCTGTATGTTTAATGTCATTGTTCTGCTTTAAGGTGAACCTTTGTTCCCGTGTCAGGTCTTCTACAGCCTCTAGCAGGTTTTTGTGTGCAGCGTTGCCCTGTATTTAACTCCATCCGGTTATCAGCTTCGCTTTCTTTGCATGATGCTTCCTCCGCGATGTTTTACCATGGGGACTGTGTGTGCCAATCATAGCGGTTTGCATGTAGCCCAAAAGGTTACAGTATGGTCCCCGACCAGAGTACCTTCTTCCACATGTTTGCTGTGTCGCCTAAATGGCTTGTGTTAAAATGCAAACAGGGCATCTCATGGCAACAATGGTTTTCTTCTACAAACTCAAGGTCAGACCTGTGACAACAGGTTCCCCCACCTGAGTTGTGGATCTCAGCAGCTCCTGCAGTTACCATGGGCCCCTTGGCTGCTTCTCCGATCAATGCTGTCCTTGTCCAGCATGTCTGTTTAGGTGGACATCTTGGTAGGTCTGCAGTTGGTCCATGATGGCTTGAACAGAGCTCTGGTAGATGTTTTAGAATCTAACCCTGCTTTAAACTTCTCTACAACTTCCCTGTCTGGTCTGCTGTGTTTGTTGGTCTCCATGATGCTGTTTGTCCTCTAATCTTCTCAATCCCGTTTACAGTTATGTACTATTTTGTATTCGTCTTTCACAGAAGAGCCTGCTACAATGCATTGAAGTTTGTGTTGTATGTTGACTGTATTGTGTGAATGACTACATGATAATGTAATGCTTCAGAGCCACTGAAGGAGATTAGTAGGGCAAGGTACCCTTTTTTTTTACCTAACTGACTTTGGCAACAGGAGTCACATCTGCAGCTCCATCACTACTATGATACAAATCTGAGATAAAACCAAGCTACCACTCAGTGGCAAATTAGTCATGTTAAAATTCAGACAGGTTTTTATTTAAATCCAGAACAATCACATGATGCTGTTCTTGACTTGTCCTTTAAGTGGGAAGTTATTTCTTGTGACACTCAGGGAACTACGTTCTGAATTACCTGGCAACGCGGCCAAAGTTAGCCGCCTTTGTGACCCAGGCTTTGATCCAGCTGTACGCCCGGATCACCAAACTGGGCTGGTTTGACTGTCAGAAAGATGACTACGTCTTCAGAAACGTCATCGCTGATGTGACACGATTTCTTCAGGTGAGAGACTCAAGGGACGCAGGTCCTGCTCAAACATCCTCTGAGACAGTTCCTCTTCAGTTATCAGTTCCAAAAAGATTATCTCACTTTACATACTTAAGATAAATTTCAATAACTTTGGGTTCCTGTGTTGACAGGGAAATTACAGAATTATAGAAACAAAAAAGCCCTCACTGAGAGTAAAGTGTACCGGAGTCAAATTCCTTGTTTGTCTGTTCAGACTTGGCAATAAAGCTGATTCTGATTCTGAATTGACATATTTTCCAGGTCTGGGAAAGTACAGAAAGATGCTAGAATTTCCAGACTTCCAGACTGTAGCCTCTTCCATTGTCTAAATGTTGCATCCATCTCCACCCATCCGTCCATCCGTTTATCCTTTCATCTATCAACCTGTCCACCTACTTATTTATCTATGCATTCAACCGTTCATCTGTCCTACAATTTTTCCATCCGTCTTTCTGCATTGTCATCCACTCTTTATCCCTCCATTTGTCCCTCCATCCATCCATCTTTGCATCCATCCATTTCTTTGTTTTTGGCTGCATTTAAAGCCTGACCTGTGTGTGTGGGTGTGTGCGTGTTTACAGGACAGCGTGGAGCACTGCATCATAGGCGTCACCATTCTATCCCAGCTGACAAATGAGATAAATCAGGTAGGTTTTCATTTTAATGTGTTTTGGTACCAAGTGTCACAGTCTGAAGTGTATAGATAATACATGTAACTGGACCAGTGGAGGCCCTCGCAAAATGACCGTAACTGTTTCAGAGCTCCAATCAGGAATTTTAGAACTGTTTGGATTAAAAGGCTTTCACAAAACATCTGATTTACTTAACATTCCCAGCTGTGTTGCAACGTTTAAATTCAGAGATAGAAATGTATCTTCAGCTTCCCTGATCCGACCTTTTGAACATCTATCAGATTTATTTGGAAGCCAAAGGTCAACAATTTAAAGATCTTCTCCTTTATTTATGTTGTTAAGGAGGTAGAGACATGAGAGAACTCATCTCTAATTCCAGGAACAAAACTCAAGATGTTCAGACTAAAGTAGAAAAAGCAAACTGGGACACCACATGAGGTCCAGTAGCCGAGTCAGAACAGATCCATGCGTTTGGTGTGGGTTGGTGTTACTTTGTGAAATGGCCAAGACTGCTGGCATCACTGGCAGCAGATTTCTCAGCTGTGGTCAACAGATGCTCTCAGGAAGATGTGCACTGATCTGCCATGTCATTAATGCTGTAATTAAACTCAAAGAATCTCTAGATTTATTCTTGATTAAAGCATCTAAAAGAACCCACAGATAAATATATACCTTCTCAAAAATATGAAAGACCCCTCTCACTGGTTCTTGTGCCTCTAGACTCTCTGAGATCATGGTTTTGATGGTTTTGAACTCGGGTCTCGTTCAGAAAGCAAAGCATCAACATTAATATTACTCTTCTGGAAAAGTATGGAATTTAGAAATGGGACCTTTGTAGGAACAATGATCTCAGTCTGTGCCCCTGAATCTGCTGGTGTACATCAGCATCAGAAAACAGAGCTGCCATGGGAGCAGTTTTCCTACATGTTCGTTTTTTGTCTTCCTCAGGCCGACACGACGCATCCGCTGACCAAACATAGGAAGATAGCTTCATCATTCAGAGACTCATCGCTCTTCGACATCTTCACACTTTCCTGCAACCTCCTCAAACAGGTCAGTCCCGACGGTTCACCGAGGTCAGGAAGGGGATCCTGACTTTCCCAATGGAATAATAATGAAAAAAATATTTTAAACAAAGGTACATTAAGAAATTGGTCTAAAACCATCAGTACTTCTAAAAAGCAAAGGAAACACCTTAAAATGGATTCTAAATGCAAATGGAACTAAATCAGACACTTGAAAATCAGTGCGATGTGACCATACGTAGATCATAGAACATAACTTTAAATCCACACTTGTTAAAACCTTTTAAAAAATCACACACAGTCAATATGAAACATTCCTGGGCAGACCGTCTGTCATACCTCAAAAAGCCAAGTATGAAATGAACAAAACTACAAATGTTTGGTGGGGGCTTCAGCCTGACTATCAGCACCATCAACCCACACATCTTCCACCAGAAACTAACCCAGCTTACAATGCCAGCTTACACCTGTCGGTGGATCATCAGATTCCAACTGACAGATTTTCTACCGGACAAGAATCAGCACCGGTGCCCCCCAGGGATGTGTTTTCTCCCCACTCCTCTTCTCAGACCTGTCTATGATACTCCTGAAGTTTGCAGATGACACGTCTGTTATTGGACTCATCCAGGACAGTGATGAGTCTGCATACAGACAGGAGGTTGAATGGCTGGTCAAGTTTATTTATATAGTGCTTTTCAGCAACAAGGCACTCAAAGCGCTGTACATGAGGAAAAACATTACAATGATACAGAAAATCAAACACAGAAAACAAATCAAATGATACTAATAATCCTTGGGAGTTTACTGGTAAGAGCTGGTTCTACTCCAATCTTTGGTCACTGGTATGAAACAGTTTTAGTCCAAACTTTTTAAATACAAATAAAGTTTGGCTGTCACTGGCATGATATAGTTGTAATCCTTTTAACAAATCTAAAATTCTCTGGTGTAAAAACAGCTTTAGTCCAAATTTGCACATACTAATAATATTTGGCTTTTGCTGGTAATCCTCCTGAGAAATCTGAACATCTATGAAAAGTAATGAAATCACACATTTAGGTAGATGAGAAAAGAGACCACATTAGGTAAGAAGAGGGAAAAATAATATTTCACACTTTATCCTTAGCAGGGATACAGTTTGAGATTGCATAAAAAAAACTCAGCACAAAGAAGCAACATATATACAAAACAACATCATGCAGGGGATCCAGTGAAAGCGGTGTGAGGGGGTGCATATGTTTATCTTGGGCATGTGTGTGTGCGTGTGAGTGTGTGCAAAGTAAGTCCGTGAAGCACTGTCACAGAGGCCATTGTCCTTGATGGTACGATGGAATGTTCATCAACCGGCCAAACAGTTCTGAGCAGGTCCACAGATGTCCTCAGGGAGTGGAGGGGGCAGAGGGAGCAGAGCGTCATGTTTACATAACTTCCAGGAGAAGTTGAATATAGCCAGCCATCAAGGTTGTGCAGGGGAGCTAGATTCAGAAAAACAAGAATTATTTGGGTCAGGCTGACTCTTAATTTTCCGTCAGCCTTGAGAGTCTCGCTGGTGCTTCTCAATGGCGAATCCAAACGGCCAAATTCCAGGTCCTTTCAGCCAGATCTGAGCGAACAACTTTCTTCAAGATTTATCCCATTTCACCCCTGAGTCCAGGAACCGCAACGTGCCTGTGATCCTGTGTAAGGATCACATCCAGTCTGCGATTCAGCTCACGTAACATCTCAATCTGAGTGTTGATCGCTCTGCAGATCCCATCATACATGCCAGGCAGCCTTACAATGGCCAGAACAGCTGCTGACGTTTTTCGAATTTCTTGATATGCCAGGTAACCGCCAAATCCAAAAAGCAGAAATCCTGTTATCAAACATCCAATTGTGTACACATCTTCGACATCCTTGACTGACAATATCGACAGACACACAATCCTCCACTTCTGCCAGGAGTCCATCGAGTATGCGGAGAAAAATGTCCTGTCTGGACAAGAGGGTTCCCCTTCACCCTGTCTTCTCGATGAGAAAATTTGATCAATTGCATTAAGAGACCAGCTGACCAAATCCATAACTCAGAATTTGGAAGATATGCAAAGAGAGGCTCCAAAAACAGAAAGAGACAGAGCTGAAGCAGGGCAGATATGGTAGGATGCGGGAGACAGAGAAAAGCGTCCTCCTCCACCGAGAGCAGAAAGAAAACTGGTCCATTGGTGAGGTCAGAACCACCTGGAGCTTAACCCACTCAAGACTGTGAAGATGACGGTGGCTTCCGGAGAAAACCCCCCCACATTGCCTCCCCTCATCATCCTCGACAACGCTGGATCTACTGTGGATCACTTCTGGTTCCTAGGAACCACATTTTCTCAGATGGTTCCACCCTACTTCCTGCAGCAACTCAGGAAGTTCAACCTTCCACAGGAGCTGCTGGTCATCTTCTACACTGCCATTATCCAGCCTGTCCATCTCATCGGTTTGGTTCATCTACGAAACAGAACCGGCCCAGACTGCCACAAACAATTAGGTCTACATAGAGCATTCCCTTCATCCCTTACTTGTACAGGTCAAGGGTCAGGAAAAGGGCAATGAACGTCTCTGCAGACCCTACACATCCTGGACACAAACTGTTTACACCATACATATTTGAACCAGTTCAACCATGACCTTCTGTTTTGTAAAAATACTGTATCTATACATATTTACAAATAATACACACTTTTATTTTTATTTCCCTTTTAAATATATTTATGTTTGAAATGTCTTCATTAAGAGCAAAGTGGAACCAAAGTCAGACTCTGTGTTTGTGGACCAGTCAAGCTGGTTCTGATTGTGAAATGTATGAGAAAGTGACCAGCATCTGTAGAGGTCATGCAGCTGCCAGCAGGCAGAGAACAGTGCAGTTGATCTGATGATGGAGCTTCTGTTGTCGTCTCGTTTTTAGGCCTCAGGGAAGAACCTGAACCTGAACGATGAGTCCCAGCACGGCCTACTGATGCAGCTCCTCAAGCTCAGCTACAATTGCCTCAACTTTGACTTTATAGGAACTTCCACAGACGAGTCATCAGATGACCTTTGCACTGTACAGATTCCAACATCATGGAGATCAGGTGACTGAGCGTGGGGCACAGTTGTTTGCTAGAAAACACAAAAAGGAGCCTTTCTAATTTAAAGCTCCGATAACAAATGTTTCTTTTTAATTCAGGCTTTATTTCAAAATGCAGCTAAAATGTATCAT
The DNA here is from genome assembly GCA_036173005.1 of Crenichthys baileyi. Lineage (NCBI taxonomy): Eukaryota > Metazoa > Chordata > Actinopteri > Cyprinodontiformes > Goodeidae > Crenichthys > Crenichthys baileyi. The sequence continues at coordinate 140,577 of JAHHUM010002069.1, read as the reverse complement.
AAATGTGAATTCATTTTTGTATTTTGCAGTAGACTAAATCTCTGCCAACATTTAGTGTTCATTCAGTGTTCTCACTTCTCTACATTTTCTGACATGCTAACCAAACGTTAATGTGTTTTTCTGGGGTTTCATGTGATGGACCAAAACAAAGACCTACATAATTGGCTTGAGGAACAAAAAATGATGCCTAGTTTTCCGATTTTTTATTTTTGGAATTAAACATTTTGAAACAGAGATAGTTATTAAATTACCCCCTAAATAAAGCAACCAGTCGCCTTCAGAGGTCACCTCATTAGTGAACCAGAGTCCAGACCTGGATGTTCTTCAGGTCAGGTTATAACCCACCATCTGTTTACTGTATTAACTTAGTGTTTTATTTCTTTTGTTTCTCTCCTGCAGCGTTTCTCGATTCCTCCACCCTGCAGCTGTTTTTCAATTTATATCATTCCCTCCCTCCATCCCTTTCCCCGCTGGTAAGTGGGAGCACTGGTGTGATGGGACATGAAGGGTCAGCAGTAAAGTTTCTGGTGTGATCCTGAGCTGGTTGTGTCACTGTGCAGGTGCTGTCATGTTTAGTTCAGATAGCCTCTGTCCGGAGGTCTCTCTTCAACAACGCAGAGCGAGCAAAGTTCCTCTCACATTTGGTGGACGGCGTGAAGAGGATATTGGCGAACCCACAGGTAAGGAAGTCAAATGATGTAGGTGAACCCTGTTCCTCCAATCAGGGACCACCCTGTCATGTGTTTCTGTGCAACAGTGTTTGCCAGATCCCAACAACTACCATGAGTTCTGCCGTCTGCTGGCGAGGCTGAAGAGTAACTACCAGCTGGGGGAGCTGGTCAAAGTGGAGAACTACCCCGAGGTGATCCGTCTCATAGCCAACTTCACCGTAACCAGCCTGCAGGTGAGCATTGTAGCATCCACTCCCACCAGTCTTAAACAACAGAAAGTTCTGGGTTCTAACAGAGGCCGTACGGGCGCTCCCTGTGTGTTGTTCTGGGTTCCAGCACTGGGAGTTTGCCCCTAACAGTGTCCACTACCTGCTGAGTCTGTGGCAGCGCCTGGCAGCGTCTGTCCCCTACGTCAAAGCCACCGAGCCCCACCTGCTGGAGACCTACACCCCAGAGGTGACCAAGGCCTACATCACATCGCGGCTAGAGTCAGTCCATGTCATCCTCAGGTGGGTTCTGTTGAAGCCTCAAAACCGCATACAGAAATGTCCCAGAACCACAGACAAAACACTGTCCCACGTTTTGGTTCTCCTCAGTGGTTCCAACCGGGGAAAACATCTGTTCTTGTCTTTTTCCTGCAGTCAACATGAAACCATTTACCTTTTCATGTCTGCAGCTCTATGATGAGGCCCTCTCTGTTCCTGCATGGTTTAATGATAGACAAGTCTCCGTCTCTCAGATGGCTTCCCCCCTGAACCACTGATTTATGTTGCCAGATTTCATGAAAGGGAAAAGTAACATGATCAGGAAGAATGAGCCTGAGAATGCAGGAGGTTCTGCACTGGAAGCTCAGTTGTTTGGTGTTGGAAGAAACATTTGAACCATAAGGTTTAGCAGATTCTGTAGGATTGTAAGTGATTAATCAACACAAAGTTCTGCTTCCAACATTTTTTACAAATCAGAATTTGAAAAGTGTGATTTTTATTTGTTCCGTTTGAGCCCCCTCGCTCTGGCACCCTGAAATAAAGTCAAACCACCCAGAAGGACAGAGACCCCTGCATGCATTCGTTCCCTGCTACGTCTCTCCTCTTCTACTCAAAGACAGCCCTTCTCATTCTGTCTGAAAACTAAAGCTGAGCGTGTTCTCCCCACAGAGACGGCTTAGAGGACCCCCTGGATGATGCCGGTCTGGTCCAGCAGCAGTTAGACCAGCTGTCCACCATCGGCAGATGCGAATACGAGAAGACGTGTGCCCTGCTGGTGCAACTGTTCGACCAGGCGGCTCAGACCTACCAGGAGCTCCTGCAGTCCACCAACTCCAGCGCTGCAGACGTCACAGTGCAGGAGGGTACGCCCAGCAAACACGTCTCAGGCCACCCGTCTTGATGTTGTTTTAGATAGAGTCTCACTTCTCCTGTGTGTGCAGGTCGGCTGACGTGGTTGGTGTATATAATTGGTGCGGTGATCGGTGGACGGGTATCGTTTGCGAGTACAGACGAGCAGGACGCCATGGACGGAGAGTTGGTCTGCAGGTAGGAAGTGTTTCAGAATTATTTATAGACAGAACTGAGCCACAATCCAACTGACCCAACAAGAATAAAGTTCAGTCACCACTTCCTGTTGATGCATCTTTCTGCTCAGATGTTGTAATTATATAATATCCCTTTCAGTCAGTAGGTCAGGACACACTGTAGTTTCTAACCAGGTTTTGTTTTGAATGTCAGGGTTCTGCAACTGATGAACCTGACGGACTCTCGGCTCGCTCAGGCAGGCAATGAGAGGCTGGAGCTGGCCATGCTCAGCTTCTTTGAACAGTTCAGAAAGATCTACATCGGCGATCAGGTGCAGAAGTCTTCAAAGGTGAGTCCTGCATGCTTCTGTGGAGAGGGATAGATGACAGAAACCCTGCGCTGTCTGTCGACTGACATTTGTTCTCCCTCTCTACTGCACAAACTGCAAATTCTGACCTTCTCAGATAAGTGGTGGAAAGTAGAAAGTGTGTTGTTGATGGTAGTTGGTTTGTAGCAGTTGTCTGTAAAGAAAACATGCCTGGAACCTGGTAGTCTGTTCCCAGAGGTCTGCAAGGTTGTTACCAGGCAAGGTTTCTCCTGTAAAAATGAATAGAAGTGAAGCTTAAAACACCAAAGCAAAGTCAGATGTCTGCTGTTCTAACAGCTATTATCTTAGTAATTAAGTATTCTGACAATTAATCAGATTAAACATGGGCACAGATTTTAAACCTATTTGTGAGTCATAGAAATACATGAAAAAGAAAATGCAAGTAAACAAATAATTCATTTAGTTTAAAAAAAATCACTTTTTATTGCTTGAAATACAATAAAACAGCAGGTCTTTAGTGGCCGTTAAAACGTTTGAAGTAAAAGCTGCATCTGGACCTAAAACAGAAAGTTCTACCAACCTGTCAGAAGATGGGCCCTTCCTGCCTGACCAATGCAGTGCCTAGCTGCCTCTGTAGTGAAAATGGTCAATGGACAACAGTAAAGTGTAAAAAGTGTCTCTTGCATTTTGAATTCTGGATTTTTAAAATCAAAAAGCATAAAGTTATCCAAATAAATGAAAGGCTTCTAGTGAACCTAAGTGCTGGTTACACTTATCTAGTTTTTTTATGCCCCTTTTCCACGGCTCGATTTGGCCCTGTTCGACTCCACTTGGCTCGCTTTACGAGCGTTTCTGTTTTTTCTGTACTGGTACCTACTTTTTTGGTCCCTGATTCTGAGCAGGTCCTACCATTTATAAATCATAAACCATCCCTGAAGGCTGACAGAAAAGAAAAAGGACAAAACAGCTTTCTGAACAGGCAGAGCGCTGTATTTAATAACATCCTAAATCAGCTGTTCAGACGCACAAACATTTCTACCAAAACACACAAAACAAAACCACCATGAAGCATGAAGTTTGGTTCGGACATTTATTGACCATACTTAAGAGAACCAGCTTCTGCAGGAGGAGGGAGCAGACGGAGAGCAGCTGCCCGTAATCAGACTGCCTTCATCGGACCAAACGGGAGGACGAGTCCGCTGAATCTGCGCAGCACGAATATCCAATATCCAACCTAAAACTAACTTCAAAGTCATAAGTCCGCGGTTTTGCACTTTTAAGTCCTTGTCCTCGTTATTGCCATGGCTGAGACAAAAACTTCTTCATAAAGCCTAAAAATGGAACTTCTTCAGGCAAACTTTGGAGCTTCACCATCCAGACAGCAGACATCAGAACCCCTGAGCCTTATTTTAGCTTCAGCCGTCGGCGGGTCAGTGGAAACACAACAGGTACCGTACCGAGTAGAGTGAAACAGAGTGGAGCGGAGCTGCACCGGCTAAAACGAGCCAGTGGAAAAGGGGCATAAGTGCAGAAACAGAAGAAATAAAAGCTAATTACACATTACCTGTTAGAAAGGTAAACAGCAGATATAAAGTCTGGCATAATATGCTGTTGCTTATAAAACAGACCCGACTTCAGTCTCCTGCACTCGACTGATCTCCTTCTGTTGTTGACAGAAATGTTCCGTCAGTAAAATACGTCTTTCTGGTGAGCTTTGGAAGTGTGTTGATAATAAACTAATGACTTAGTTGCAGGAGTGGTGGAGGTCTGCTGCTGTAGCAGATGTTTCCTGCTCAGGTGTTGCAGCATGGAGGATGTTATTATGGGATACTAACTCAATCGTGTCCATGCAGTTCACTGCTTTCTTTTCTGTTCAGTTTAAAGTGATCCCTCAGTTTCTGTCGTTTTCTCTGCGCTTCTTTTTGGTCTCCATAGCTGCTAACTGAACTTAGCAACCACGCATCAGCAGCATAGTGAGAGCGTTGTGCATCTCCAAAAACAAGTGACTGGATTGGTTGTACTCTATTGAATGTTCAACAGAGAAACAGCCTGGGGGAAGAAACTGTCTCTGTGGCGGCTGGTTTTAGTGAACAGCGCTCTGTAGCGTCGCCCTGAAGGCAGAACTCTAAACAGTTTATGTGCAGGGTGTGTGGGGTCTGCAGAGATTTTAGCAGCTCTTTTCCTGACCCTTGACCTTTATAAGTCCTGGATGGAGGGAAGGTCAGCCCTGATGATTCTCTCTGCAGTCCTGATTATTTGTTGCAGTCTGGACCTGTCCTGTTTTGTGGATGAACCAAACCACACTGAGATGGATGAAGACAGGACAGACTGAATGATGGCAGTGGCAGTGCCAAGATGGTGCCGACGATGGCAGCCTCGGAGCTTCGCTCTCTCTTTGTTTTTGTAGTTTGTGTGTTTCTGAAATGTTATGTATTAAATAAAAATCATAAATCAAGCCAGTTATGAAGGTGAAATATGAAGAGACTGAACAGGAACGATTCAATAACAGCTGATTACAGTCCTGAGTGCCAAAAGTCAGATTTTATGAAACATCTTATTAAAAATGTGATATTGGAGTCTGTAATACGCACTTCAACAACATTTAGCAACTAATATGTATTATGAGTTTGTGTGCTTTAAATATTATTCACTGATTCATTAACATTCTTCACAGTTAAATGTGCTGCAAAGGGTCAGAAGCAGAGTTACTGTGGAAGACCCAGTCCCAGGTTCTTTATTCAGAAGCTTAGATGATCATCAACCTCTGCTCTGCTCTGCTCTGCTCTGCTCTGCTGGCACGATTTACTGACCAGAATGACTAGTGACAGGGAACTAAGGTTCCATGCAGGTTATTCCTGAGCCAACTCCGTGAGGAGACCCACCATGAAGTCCTCTTCATCACGCTTCTTTCTCCCTGCCACTCCATTAACTGATCCAGACGGAAAAATCATTTATTTCATTAAAATATTTAGTCCAAAAATATCTCCATAATATTCCAACAGGTGATCGTTGCAGCATTGTAAATAACCCAGAAGTTCTGCTTGGTTTGTTCTTCTTCTGTGTGTCCACACATTCTTGATCAGCAGATTTAGCTTTGGGATTTAGGAGCTTCAGTGATGTTTCCTCTGGTTACCGTAGCCACCAGTGGAGGCCTTCACCAACCCTTAGATAGGAAGTAACCTTCTGACAGTAGCTCCTGTGTGTTTGTATTCTTCTTGCTTTCCTGCTTTGTGAGCTGAAAATAAATGGTGAGAGCAAAGTGTCTGGCTGTGTCCCTCACTGCCTCGGGAGAATCAGCCGTCCGGACCAGAATCATGTGGGCAGCAGACTCTCAGCATCTTCAGAGGGGAAAGGAAGTCAGGATGAGTTGGATGTCATTAAATAATCCCACTCTTGTTTGTTTTCCAGCTTTATCGACGATTATCAGAAGTTCTGGGGTTGAACGACGAGACGATGGTACTGAGTGTCTTTATAGGGAAAATGTAAGTAAATGTGTCTGAGGATTGTTTTCCTGACGGAACCTGATCGTTTTGGTTTGACTCTAATATGTTTGATTCTTTCTTCTAGCATTACAAACTTGAAGTACTGGGGCCAGTGTGAACCAATCACCTCCAAAACACTCCAGCTGCTCAATGACCTCTCCCTAGGATATCCTTACTGAGTGTGTGGAAGTGTGTGCTCTCTATGTTCTTGTTGGGATAAGCTGCTCAAACCTCGTCATGGTCTCAGGTCTGAACCCCACAGAAATACGGACTTGATGTCAGGAGCTTCCAGGGTGTCAAATTAGACACCCTGGAAGAATTAGAAGGAGTCTGTTTCTGGAGCTCACCTCAGCATGCTGAAGGTTCTGGTATACGTTGGGTTAATGTTCAGAGGTCACACAGGAACAGTAATGCAAGGCTTCCTGCCTGAAGCAGTCTGACCTTAAAACTGATGAACTTCCTAGACATGTTCACACTAAGAGTCTGTTACATATTTACTGCTCTCTGAACCTAACAGCTTACAGTTTCCTCTGCTCATAAAGACACAACAGTCTGAAAGCTGGCTGCAGACTTTAACTAGTCTCTGACATCATCTAAGTAAGGGCAGACTTCTTATCTTATTGAAGTCTTTATTACTAACATAACATTTAATTTTCCTTTGGGATTAATAAAGTATTTTTGAATTGAATTTATACTGTTGGCTATACCATACTATCATACTTGTTGCATATTTTTACCACATTTTAGAACTGATTAATTTTCTGGCAGCATTGGGAAGACATGAACTGGTTGCTCTCATCAACCAGTCCTGCCCTGGGTAGTCTGACAGAGGCGACTGAGATGGACAGAGTGGGGGTTCGAACCGGCAACCCACCGGTTAGAGGATGACCCCCTACCACCTGAGAAGCTCAAACATCTCTGTGTGTAAAGGCTTCCTGATAACATGTTCATCTGGCAAGAAATAAACTGCTGCTATAGTACATCCCAGCAGGTGAATCAAGGTCAGCTCCATCAGGATGTGTGTTTTCTCCTTGACTTCCTGTTTGTCCACATACAGCAGTGTGAGGAAGCTGGTGAAACTCAGCGCAGTCCAGTTCATGCTGAACAACCACACGGTGAGTATTTCACTGACACGGATCCAGAGAACACACTCCTTCAGTCTGTCTAAGAAGTGTTGTTGTTTTGCTGCGACAGAGCGAGCACTTCTCCTTCCTGGGTATAAACAACCAGTCCAACCTCAGCGACATGAGGTGTCGGACCACCTTCTACACGGCACTGGGACGCTTGCTGATGGTCGACCTGGGTAAACACAAACGCAGAGATTCATGGAGGACAGTTTGGGTAGAGCTTGGTGATTTGTCTGCTGGCAGCATTGTAATGGTGTGGTGTGTGTAGGTGAGGACGAGGACCAGTTTGAACAGTTCATGTTACCTCTGACGGCTGCATTTGAAGCTGTGGCTCAGATGCTGAGTACGAACACATTCAACGAGCAGGAGGCCAAGGTGAGGTCAACACATTCTCTGCTGTCACATCAGACCGCAGCTGTTTTCTTTTAGTTTGGATGAACCCGAAGCACCGTTTGGTTCTGTCTTAGCAGTTTAACTGATCTGTCTTTCTCTTGCAGAGGACTTTGGTGGGTCTGGTCCGAGACCTCCGAGGCATCGCGTTCGCCTTCAACGCCAAGACCAGTTTCATGATGCTGTTTGACTGGATGTATCCTAAAACCGACAGAAGAGCAGCGCAGCTCAGAACCTACAGCTGCTGTCTCTGCTCAGTTTACCTGAAATAATTTTTTGGGGTTTGGTAGGAGGAAGTCTCCTTAACCAGCTCTGCAGATATCCGACATATATGCCCATCCTGCAGCGGGCCATCGAGCTGTGGTACCACGACCCGGCTTGTACCACACCCGTCCTCAAACTCATGGCGGAGCTCGTTCACAACAGGTAGACACTTCTTGCGCTGCTGATTGTTAATACATCAGACTGTCTAAAGTTGGACTGTAAGCTAATGGTCTCTGCAGGTACGATCCCACTGGTGCCACTGGCCGTTTTCCCCACCAGACTGGGTCCAGTAGCTTGATGAAAAACCAGTTCTTTGTGTTCCGTTTCTGTTGGCACACTCAGTACAACACGTACACAGATTGCTCCCTCATGAAACCGACCTATTTCTACACAACTAGCTAGACCAATGAGATTGCAGTTCAGGGAGGCCCCGCCCCTTCAGCTGCACCGTCTCATTAACACATTCTTCTTACTCTTCACCTCCCTAACCTGACTTATAAGCACCTGCATGCAGCTTAACTGTCTGGCTGGAGGAGAGTTAGCGCCACCTAGTGGTTTGCTCTGGAACTACATGACTTCTGCAACGTTAACATTTCCAGTCTGCTGGTCCCTGTAAGCATACACTGTTGGAAAAACTGGACTAGACTTTAGAAGTAGTTCCTATTGCGATCCAGTAGATGGCACTGCAATACCAGCTGATTAATAATGTAGAAAATCAGACATTTATGCTGTTTTCTACATTAACTTGATAAATGGTTGCAAAAAGAATCGAGAACTTTAGAAATATGAGTCTTTAAGTATTCAATTTAGATATGAAAAACATTTCTGAACACTGATTATTTTAGGTTAAAGTCATATTTTTGTTTGAAAAAATAAAGGCAGATTGATCCCATCAGCACCAGTCAGTCCCTGTCTTTCTTCACCAGTAGGCATATGATATGTTCTGGTTTTGGGACAGAGATGGCAGGTAGTGAGAGTTCAGTTAAACCTTCGGGGGTTTTCTCTGCAGGTCGCAAAGGCTTCAGTTTGACGTGTCGTCTCCGAATGGAATCCTGCTGTTCAGAGAAACCAGCAAGATGATCACCACATATGGTACTTGGACTGGAATACGACCTTTAACCCCAGAGGGTCCAGGTTTAAATGTTCCAACCTAAGGTGTTATGGAGCGAGAAACAAGCATGTTTGTTTTGATCTCAGGGAATCGGATCCTGACGCTGGGAGAGGTCCCGAAGGAGCAGGTGTACGGCGTGAAGCTGAAGGGCGTCAGCGTGTGTTTCGCCATGCTGAAGGCGGTGCTCAGCGGAAACTACGTCAACTTCGGGGTCTTCCGTCTCTACGGCGATGACGCTCTGGACAATGCCTTGCAAACCTTTATCAAACTACTGCTTTCCATCCCACACAGTGACCTACTAGTATGTTGACCTTTTCCTGCTATCAGACATGATGTTTTTCCTGCAGGTTTCTAACCTTTATTTAAAGCTTTTTATGGGATGCTGTATACTGACGCACAGTTTCTAAACGGTCTGGGAAAGTATGGAATCTGATTTCAGTATTTTCCAGGTTTGAAACAGAAAGAGAAAATTGTTTTGAAAACATTTCCACAAACTTACTTCAGTCCTTCTTCAACCCTCTCTTTTGTCCCTTTTTGTATATTTCCTTGTTTCTGTGCCGCCTCCTCTCTGTGTATCACTCATGTTCTTCCTTCTTTACTTCTCTTTGTCTTTCCTTTTTGGTCTCCTTACCTCTGTCCTTGTATCCTTGTGTGCTACCTTTCTTTCTTTTCTTCTTTCCTTCCTTTCTTGTGCCCTACCACCACTTCTTCCCCTTGTCCTTCTTTACTTTCATTCCTCCCATGTTTATACCGAACTTCTTATTTTTGTCCTCCCTTCCTTCCTCCCTTGTCCTTTCTTTCATCCATCCATCCATCATCCATCCATCCTATTAGTCTTTGATAGTTTAAAAGGACTCAAACCTCTGAGTCTTGTGATCGGACCCCTGCTGATGCAGATTTCCTGTTCCATGTAAAGAAATGAATCAGACTCCGTATGGCTGTGCTCTCTGCCCTGCAGGACTATCCGAAGCTCAGCCAGTCCTTTTACTCTCTGCTGGAGGTGCTGACTCAGGACCACATGAACTTCATCGCCAGTTTAGAGCCGCACGTCGTCATGTACATCCTGTCGTCGATATCAGAAGGCCTCACTGCACTCGGTAAGCCATGTGACAGTCAGGTCTGACTCAGAGGTCTGTGTTGGTTTGTTGCTTTCACAGATCTCTTTGTGTGTGTGCCAGATACGATGGTGTGCACCGGCTGCTGCTCCAGTTTGGACCACATAGTCACCTACCTGTTCAAGCAGCTGTCGCGCTCCACCAAGAAGAGGCCTGCTCCCATGGCAACAGATGACCGCTTCCTGCACATCATGCAGCAGCACCCGGAGATGATCCAGCAGGTCAGACCATCGGCTCACACCTTTTCTTCCTTACACACACACATTCACACAGCTAAAAGCTGCTGTTCCTGTGCTCATCATGCAGATGTTGTCCACTGTGTTGAACATCATCATCTTCGAGGACTGCAGGAACCAGTGGTCAATGTCCCGGCCACTGCTAGGCCTCATCTTACTCAATGAGAAGGTAGCGTCCTCTGCCTGCTCATACCTGTGACTATGTATAGTATGTGTGTTTAAGGGTGTGTGTTTGGGTGTCCTGCAGTATTTCGCTGACCTGAGGAACAGTATCGTCAGCAGTCAACCTCCTGAGAAGCAGCAAGCCATGCACTTATGTTTTGAGAACTTGATGGAAGGAATAGAGAGAAACCTTCTGACGAAGAATCGGGACAGGTGGGTGGTGTCACCTCTTCTTTGTGCTGTTCCCACATTGGCTCACAGGAGGGTGGAGTCTGTGCTTCCACGAAACGGTTAAATCAATACCAGATAGTAAGGTGAAGATTTCTATGGTGATTAATTCAGTGAAGAGGGGGTGTAAGAGCTGTAGCTCTGAGACCTAACAGACCAGTCCCCTAGACAGGGATTTAAAAGCTCTATGACTCAGATGACTTTCCTGGTATGAAAACACCATAGGATGGTTCTTTTCGGGTCCAAGGGCCACAGGCAGTTTATCAGACAACCCCCAAACACTGAAGCCACAGTACACTCTGAAGACAGTGAAGTAAGGTAGTTCAAGCATCATGATATGGGGATGTTTCTCTTACTCTGCTGTCGGGCCAGTTTATCTCATACAGCAGATCATGGATCCGTTTGCAGATCGGACCTTCCTCCGATTGAAAACTTGTAGGGTGACATTAAAGCTGTTCCTCAGGCAAAACCGAGAAATGCAGAGGAACTGTGGAATGTTGTCAAGTCATCCTGGCTGGAATACCTGTTCACAGGTACCAGAACCGGGTCGACTCCATGCAACACAGATGTAAAGCAGTTCTCAGAAACGGTGGTTATACAACAAAATCTTAGTTCAGTGGTTCACAGGAATGAGAAATCCTTTTCACTTTATACAGTAAATATCTGGGTTATTAAAGAACGCTGTAGACACTGACAGCCTGGTGTTCATTTTCTGTAATGTGATGAAAAGATTAATGCATTTTTCTTCATGGTTTGATTTAAAATATAATGTGCAGTTTTCCCAATGCACAGAAACAAAACTATTGTAAGGATTTGGAGCTTTTCTCACATTTTTAAACACACTGCTATTATTCTGAACTCAACTGTATGTCCTCTAGTATGGAGGCTGAGCTCCAAAAGTTGTTTTTGTGTCAGAGCAGGAAAACAAATACAATGGCCAGTTGTGATTTATTCATGTTTCATTTGAGGTTTTTAAGCTTTTTTGCGCTATGATATAAAATAATGTCTTTAAAGTTGGGGATTAATCATGTTGTTAAATTGAGTCTCGATCTATTTGCAGTAGTTTGTGCACAAAGTCAGCCGGTAAACCTGTAAAAGGCTCTTTCCTCCCTGCTGTAGCAGATGTTTAATATTTCTCTGCACAAGAATTCCATGAGTCCAAGTTTTTCCATAATAATGGTTCCTACTCAGCCTGAAGAGTGTCCGGTTACTTTAATACTAGTATTTTAGTATTTATCAGGTCTGAATACTGTCTTGTAGAATTTTAGCCAATTTTGACATAAGAATTTGTGGGAACCCTGGTAATAATTTGTTGGAATATTTGACCTGTCATGGTTGAATTTTAAAGTTGTGTGTGTGTGTGTGTGTGTGTAGGTTCACACAGAATCTGTCCGTGTTCAGGAGGGAAGTCAATGACAGCATGAAGAACTCAACGTACGGCGTCAACAGCAACGACATGATGAGCTGACATTCCACACGGCAGAGTCTCACCCAGCCGCAGAGCGGGCTCACCCCTCCCCTCACCCACCTCCCCCTGCTCCACAGGCTCCCCTCCCCCTGGATCCTCCACCCCCCTCCTCCCCCGCCTCCCTCCCTGGGCCGGGATGCCTAAGGGATCATCTCCTCACCCCGACACCACATTGGCTAAACTTTCCCGCCTTCTTTTTGATATAAGCATATATACATATATACAGATCTATTTTAAAGCCAGCCTGCGTTGGTCTGACTCGTCTGGCTGTTGTAAGGGGGGGGGGGTGCATGTCTCAGCACGTCTTGGCACTCTAAAATCACTGACAGAGGAAGGCAAGCGTGCTGCGGCTGGAAACGGAGGAACGGGGAGCAAGGGAGGAATACCGGTAACCGTAGTAATCCGCTTCTGCCTGCCTTGTATAGAAAACACACAAAACCAAGTGTACATTTTTTTTTCGTAACATTTTGAACAATGTTTATAATGATCGACTTTAAACCAGATGAGTTGAGGATTGAAACAAAAACCCACGTGTGATTGAGCTTTTTACAGTGTAGTGAGTTAGTGAAAACTGTCCGTTTGCGTGGGATGAAGAGGAAGAGGAGGGGTGAGTCATGGGGGAAGTTGTAGGATGAGGAAGCAGAGGTGCACACACTAACAGAAAGGGAGTCAGAGCACCCATGCTGTACATTTTTCTCAGTCTCTGCTTGAAGTGATGTAAATAGTCCTGCAGCAGCAGGGAGGCAGCTCTTAAAGGAACATTCTGCTGTTTTTCCACCCAAACTTCTCAGTCTGGGTCAAGAAGTTGAAATAAACAAGACTACTTGAAGGTTCTGTGCAAAAGGAAAGAAATAGAGAAATTACCTGCTGGGTTTCCTCCTGCTTGGATTTGCTGCTCATTGTTTCTTTTTTTATGTTTGGAACGTGACACTAACTGAACACTTTGGGCTTTTCCACCAATTCCCGAAACAACTGAGTCTTGGTCTTTCTCCAGAGGTTTCAGTCAAGCTAGCTTTGATGTTTCTGCATCATGTTCGTTTTCATCCAGAATGGCCATGTGAACAATCTGAGGTCCATTTCTCTTTATCTGATTGGACAAAAGGGCAGTCCTATAGGTTTTATTCCTGCAACAGAGACCAAACATGTAAATTAACTGGATCATTTTTGTAATCTAAAAACAAAACAATAAAAGTTAAAGAAATCCAGAGAAAGATTTAACATTCATCAGATTAGGAGGGAACCATTTCCCAGTGATCACTGCTACCTTTCTCCCATCCTTCCAGCAGTTTATTACAGTACAGGAGCTGGAGATGGACCATTACTCTGCTTTTCATATATTTCAGCAGAATCTAAAACAGTGTAGGCTGAGAACATCATGGACAGTCCACTAAGAGCTCCAGCTGAAGGAGTTGGAGAAGCATTTCTGCATCATTCCTCACTGCTGCTTTGCCCTTCAGCTCCAGTAAAACATCTGCTCAGATTCACTCTGCTCTGCTTCAGCACTGGTGCCTGAGCGCAGTAGAGCTGGAGTCTGTGAAGGTTCAGTTGATCAGAAACATTCATGAGATAAAAAACAGCAGAATCTTCCTTTAAAGCCTGACAGGTCAGCAGGCGTCTCACACACGCCTGCTGCTCGATGAAATGTAAGCAACATGGTTGCAGTTCCGTTTCCCCTCTGGCAGGCTCGGTGCAGTATCCATCATTTTGTTTACACTCTGGATTCCTCGGACCCCCGTTGAGGTCCTGCAGTGAAGTCCTTTTGGTGTGTGCATGTTGTGTGTGTGGAGTGGTGTGGTGTGGCTCTCTGTTGCCTGGTGTGTGTGTCGTCACTTGGTGAACCTGCGGTAGAGCCCAAACAGCCAAGGTGCATGTATGTATGTGTGTGTGTGTGTGTGTGTGGCAGTGTTGAAGACAGACTCAGATTAATCACAAGGGGAAGCCAGCATGGAGACATCAATCACTCTCAAGGAGCCCAGTTGAGCCTGAAGAACCTCAGTAGAAGTCAGGACGGTGTAAAGGAGTCTTTTAGCAACGTGTGTTACTCTGTACGATGTTGCTGCTAACTGTTTGTGACAACTAGCTCATCTCTAACCATGTCAGCACTCACAGATGTTCCTAAGTTTGTTTGTGTCCCTGATGTGAATGTGTTGGGTCCATAGGGTGAATAGCTGTTTGAGTTGTTTGGATGTCTGCTACATATAGTGTCAGCATTGTGACTGCAAATAAACCTCATTGATTTTTACAACACTGCTGCATGTGCATTTGTTCCTTTGCTCTCAGACACTCTGGATCTTCACGTGGTCTTCATACCATCTGATCTTCAGCAAGTTCTAGAGTACAGCATCAGATGGAGAACAACACCTTGTATGAAAAACTCTTTAAAAGCAGGAGCTTTGGCACTCTGCTGGTCTGGAGCAGGTCTGTGTTAACACAAAGCCAAGGCGGAAAGGCATCAGCAATGACCTATAGAAGCTGCCTCAATCTGGGAAGAGTTAAGCTGAGGACACAGTAAAACCATTTTAACCATATTTTACATCACATTCCCAGTTGGGAAAAGTCTGCATCAGTTGGGAACCTGAACTTCGCTGCAGTTACTTCAACAAGTCTGAAATGTAGTCTAATCCGGACCCAGTCGCCTAGTGTGAACTGATCGAGCCAACTAGAAGCAG
>JAHHUM010002069.1:8115-125185 GCA_036173005.1 Crenichthys baileyi | reverse complement strand
TAATTAATTGAAAGATTCATGGTGAAAATAACTGCAGTGTGGAGTTCAGTTACTGAGGTCACTTATTACGTGAAGAATTAGGTGGCCCTTGTGAAAGGATGACACCAGAAGATGTACACACATTTCTCTCTGAAAACCTAAAACCTAAAAAAATTGATAGTTCCAGGCAATGTTCAGAAGATCAGCGTACCTTGATTAAGACATTGATGAGAGACAAGAAAACCTATAAGAGTGCAGAAAATAACAGGCTCCTCAGCAAATATGATCTCTAATGCTGTAAAATTGAAAGCTAAATCACGCTCTGATGATATGATGACAAAATCAATCAGCGACCTTTGACTCAAGCAGGCCTGGTACCAGGCACACTTATGAACCACATTGTCACATTGTGCTCAAACATGTGTTTGACATTGAACTGCTAATGCAAAAAGCCAATAAGAAAGTTTTTTTTTCTTTAAAAAAAAATGAAAACACTGTGATTTTAAAATAAGACATTCCTAAAGTTAATTTCTGCTGCCTTATAAATAGGCAATTGTTAGTAATGCAGTCAAGATTAGTCAAACGGATACAATCAGTTTAGATGGTGCTCCTATTTTTTGAGTCCATACTTCTAACATTTAATTTTCAAGCATAAGAGCTGACAGAGGGAAAAAAAACTGTTTCTTTGGAGCAGTTTGGGTACAAATGTTTGACACTTTCTAATTCAGAAGTTTTGTCCCTGGGGTACTGAAAATCACTTTATCATGACAGGAAATGTCGTTTTATCAGTCAGAAAAGTGAACAAAGGTGTTTGCATTTTATTTTGAACCCACTGAAGTAAAATTCAAACTTTCTTTGGACTTTAGCAAAGGAAAAAAATGATCAGTCTGGAAATATTTTTATAAGCCTGAATCTACTTTACAGCTTCATTGTTGAGGTGCAGCCTTAAACATTCAGTTGTTCTTCGGTTTAGTTTTTGCTGTCACATGAAGTTCTTTCTATGGGTATTTTTAGAGGGTCTACATCCTTAGCAAGGTCGACTGAAATTTACCAGCTGGCACTTCTATGAACCCACAAACATCAGTTCTTATCCTGAGGGATATGATGTCAGCAGTAAGCAAAATGAGCAGACAAACAGAAATGTGGCTGTGATTCACTCTGAGGGATCAGATGACCAGGATCATTCTGAGGCTGTTAAGTGGAGACTTAGCTCTCTTCTGATTTTACACAAGTAATTCCATCGGCTTTGGTTCAGCATGATCTTAAAATCAGAGTCCTATGAACCCCATGTGCCAACTTAGTTCATTTGCAAAATAAAGAAATTACATGCTGTGTGCAGTTAAAGAAAATCAAGCAATAACTATTTAAATATTAAATAAAAAAATATTACAAGAGATTCATCCAATTAAACACAAAATGTCGATTTTAATTACTACTGCAGTCATGCAGTCAACATTTTTAATACCTTCATGACAAGCATCTTCAGTACTTAGCAGAGTATTATGTCGCTGTTATGGCATACTGCACATACATGTGATTCATAGCTGCTTTTGGAAGAGTTCCTGAGGAATCATAGCTCTCTCCTCATGGGCAAGGGGCCCCAAGTTCATTATTTTTTGGGGTTTTCATGTTGCAACTGCCTTTTTCAAATCCCACCAGATTACCAACAGAGTTTAAGTCAGGCGACAATTATGGTCACTAGTATCTTCCACAACTTTTTCTGGAACCAAGCCTTCGTGGACTTCGAGAGTCAACAGTAGTGTACATTCTGATGTTTAGGCATGGAAACCTTAAGCGTTTAGTATGTTCCTTACTGTCCAGGGGTTTTGAACACTGCCTCCCCAGCAATCTGGTTCCAGCTGTGGGTAGTTTTCCCCCCTTTGCCACCATTTGATGTAGTCACTGGCCTTTAAATTTGAAATTTTGCCTTCAACTGTATCTATTGGAACATTTGGGACTTTTTCTATGTCCTTTTTCTTGTTTGTACAAGACAATGATCTTTTCTGAAGTCTCTAGACAATTCTCGTTACCTCTCTAACATGCAATGAAACGCTACTATCAGCAGTCCAGGTATTTCAGGTGTTGTATCTAAATTTGTCATAATGCAACTAATGAAGCCTTTGAATTGTGCCTGAGATAACACCAAATTTACAAATGTATGTTTTTTACAGGTTTCTTTTAAAGAGGTTGAGTCATCTTGAGACTGCGGTCATTGAAAGGATTTTATGTTAGGATAAAATTCTCTTAATATGCATTTTATTAAACTATTTAAAATGTTCTTGTGCAATTTGTTCATTGTAAACATTAACAATTTAGAATTTTGCCAATAAACCTCATTTGCAGTAAGGGTATAAATATTTTAGAATGAACTATATTCCTTTGTGTCGCCAACTACGATTATAAATAGTGTTGAAGTCTGCATGACATATGAGGTCATATCTGCACAAGCAGCTTCCATCTGACCATGCAATACCAAAAACAATTCATGGATTCACATAACAATAAAAAAAGTAGTACCATTGTGATTTATGTCAGCCTTTTTATTGTACAGTCTAAAATATCGTACCATGACCTATATTTGTGTTGTGAATCAAACACACAGGAGGAGAAGGTTGTGGATGCAAATGATTAGAAGTGGTGCTGAAGGCAGGCACAGTTTATTCTTACTGTTATGTCAGTCATTAGAGACAAATAAATGAAAATTATGAAAAACTGACTTGGACCTGTCCTTAAAGAATAAATCTAAAAATTTACATTGCCACAGATAATAGTAAATGACAGCCACTGAAAGACCCTTTACATGTCTTTAAAAATACATTTTATAAAAGATAAATGGACAAAATTTCATCCACTTTCTGTTTGTTGCTCATAGCTCACTCACAGTTTAATTTCATGTAGCTGAAGAAATTTGTTGTGTTGCTGAGTGGTACACACACACAACCAAAGACTAAATCCTTCACGTCATTTTCTCTTAATCTGCAAGTAGGCCTTTAAATCAACAAGACTTCCACACAAAACTCTAGCTTTTTGTTTGCTAGATGTTGTTACACTACATTGCCAAAGCATTGGGTCATACCACCAAATCATTGACTTCTGGTGTATAAAGTTTGTTGTGGAGAAACTTGACTGGCCTCCACAGACTCCTGACCTCAGCCTTCCTGATCATCTTCAGGATGTATTAGAGCGGAGGCTGCAGTTTAGGTTTTCTCCTCTATCTATAAACACACTAAACTTTGTGGAAGATGTTTACAGATTCGTTAAAGTTGTCATTGCTGGCAACGGTGGGTCCATCGACTCATTGGACCTTGTAGTTTAGAATGGGATGTTGTCTAAGTTCATGTACATGTAAAAGTAGACAGACAAATGTTGTGGCAATATAGTCTATATTATACCTTTGCTGCTTTTATCATTATTTCAGGAACTATTCAGGGATAAAATGGTTTGTCTATCTCGGGACATTTTGTATTGACCATGAGTCAGCTAACACCTGCCAGAGGGACTGTGTTGCTGCTTCTCCTCTCCTCTTTGTGCCATCTTTACTTGTGCTGACTTTTCAAAACAAGCCAGGATGACTCGTGGGTTCTGCTAAGAAAGCATCAATCAGGAGACATTACTAAACAACAGCATACTTGTAAAGCACAATATTCCTTAATATTAATATAAAAAAACTATATTATTATTTAATTTATTTTTAATGATTACACCGTCTTGGTGACTGTCTGGAGCCCAAATTGAAATTGAACAAGTAGTGTATTCAACTGCACAGCCCTACTGTGCTGTTCTGTTTTTGGTAAAAGGCTTAGCAATTGCCCAGAAACTCTTTTGGAGTTCACACCATGAATAATACTAGTACTTTAGCAACATCCAATGATGCTATTCATGTACTCCTTAAACACTGCACACACAGATCCCTTCTTTAGTTCAGATTCAGATATTTAAGACAAATACAAAAAAAAAAACACATGCAAAAGATTGTTTTCCAATTTATTTAAAAATAATTTAACTATAGTGAACCTGTCTTGTGTTCCGTTTGAAAGCCCCAACACAAATCTACCTTAATGGAGTAAGTCATTTACAGTTAAGTGTTGTTCTAGCATTCAGAGATCAATCTAAGAAATCAATGAACCACAACAGCACAAAGCCTTTTTTCCCCCTGCTTTCCTCAACAAACACACATCTTCCCTCTCACACATGCAGAAAACACACTCGCCAAGCTCCCGGTAACTGTTTCTGTGTGTGCATCTGTCAGGCAGCTAAGAATGAGATGAGTAAACAGAACACTGGTGTGTCTCTGTGGAGCAATACTAATCAGCCTCCGGCTTGCTCATTAGCCCACATGCTAAACACGTCAGTCATTAGTCAGACTGCTAAATTAGCCATTTATTTGGCTGCATGCTACATACCAATGTCAGAGTTAAATGTGTAACTTACCATGCCGAACTCCAAAACAGCTGTGTTTTTAAGTGCTGAACGGGGCTAGTTATTGGACAGAATACTTAAAGACATACACTTTGGAGGCATACCAAATAGCTTCAGTCAATATTAAGTGGCCTGATCAATTACCTGAAGGATTTAGCCATCTAGTTGGAGCAATTATTTAAATAAAGCCTGGTCAGAAGGTGTCTGAACCACAATGAGCACTGCACAGTCAGCAGCTCAGCCTGAAGCTTTTTAAATCAACCCATTTCAGTAAAGAACCCAAAGTTCAATGAACCTGCCCTGCTGTCCAAACTCTGCTTCTATCAAATGGTGCTTTTAAAGTAATTAGAAATATTATTATTCATTAAAGAGTCTGAGGGGTAGACTGATGAGATTTTAGTCTGCACATACTGTTCTGAACACAAGACGTGATTATGTGCCTGTTTTTATAATTGGATCTATTTCTGAACTGAGGGTCTCGGCGACGCCTCAGCTCCTTCTCACGCCGCTGAGGGTCTCGGCGACGCCTCAACCTCTGCTCAAGCCACTGAGGGTCTCGGCCGCGCCTCAGCCTCTGCTTACGCCACTGAGGGTCTCGCCGACGCTTCAGCTCCTAGTCTCCAGGGTTCAGTGGGAAACTGGTCATCATTCTGGCCTCTGACCTCCCGGTTGCCCGCCTGAACTCTGTGCCTGCTGGGGACGACCTCCCGGTCACCCGCCTGAACTCTGTGCCTGCTGGGGACGACCTCCTGGTCGCCCGCCTGAACTTTGTTTTTGTTTTTGGCCCTCCTGCCATAGCCCCCACCGCCCGCCCTGGTCGGGTTGTCTCTATTTGGACTCTTGTGGGCGTCTGGTATCCTCCCTTAAGGTTGTTTGGTTTTTGGTTTCGGGTTTTTTCCTTATATGTTTTTCACTGCTCAAGTTTTGAATCATGCTTCTGTTTATTATTTTCCTGTTTATGCTTTTGTTTCATGTTTTTCTAGTTATAGTTCTATTAGTTTCTTTTCTTGGATTTGCGTTCTGTTCAAGCCATGTTTTCCTCCTGTTACGTTGTGTTCTCTGTTAATCAACCTTATTTGGTTCACCTGCACCTAGTAAATCTGTCTTGTTTCACCTGGTTCACACTCCATTTATACACACCTGTTCAGTTGTTCGTCGCGGAAACATTTCTCAAATCATGTCTTGTTCTCAGCTCATGTCTTGTTTTGTGGACCATGCAATGCCTGTCTAGCCAGCCTGCTTTTTTTGTTCCTGAATCTTCTGAGAGAGTTTTTGTTTTTTTTATTAAATCGGTTTTCACCTACCGTCATGATGCCTACTTGTCTGCATTCTGGGGCCCCACATAACGCAAGTCGTAACATTTTCATTCTTACCCTTCCTTTGCCAATTGACCTATTTAAATATGAGATATTATGACCCCTGATCAGGTCTGTGGATCCAATGTGCCTGGCTCATTTTAACACCTTTTACCTTTTTTAAGTCTAGTTAAGCTTTAGTTAAAAAGGAATTAGCTTTCCTTGCATATAAACAAACTTTTTTTCTATTTAACTCAAACTCATTTATCTTTTTTCTAAGTCTGCATGATTGCAAAAAAACTAAGCTGATTTTTAATTTACCTGTTATATACTTAGTCCAAATGACGAAATGCATGTCAACACAAAATATAATCTTAATCTTATTATCCCCCAAATGGTACAGCCCTACATGTTTCACCTGCTTCCAAGAAAATGCTGCAATATCCCCTCTGAGAGATATTTCCAGACATGAATCTGATACATATGCGGCATTTAATTTTCAAGTTTCAATTTGCTTGAACACAGATCAGCATTTTAATTCAGAATCGAACCCCTTTCAGTAGGCAAATGGAAGCCATCAGTATAAACATGATTCTGCCTTAATATTTTCTTGTAATGACATTTTGGAAAATCTGCATCCCTTAATCTCACATGATGATTTTAAGATGGATGTTTTATTCAGCACTGTGATCATGAGTAATCAACCTAGAACTAGCACCATGTATTAATCTGCTGGAACTTTAATCTCAAACAAAAACAACTGGCTGTGATTTGAAACCATAACAGATTTTAGAAAAAAATGGCACCACCTGGTTTGTTTTTCCTACCATCACAGGAGCAACATAGTCTTGTGTCTGTTGTGATTATTTTAAGTGAGAGTAAGTTTTGAGGTTTACAAATTAAGCAAAAAGTCTGAAAAATGCTGAGAATAATTTAAGTTGCATTACAACTTATCCATAGTTACTTTCTTAGATTAAAAATGTGTAACTCATAAATGCTTCTGCTCAGCTGCAGTTTATTTCACAGGTTCCTTCAATAAAAGCACTAAAAGGCTAAATTACTTCAACTAGGATTATGAAGCCAATATAAACTGTAAATACCCTGGTAAGAATCCATCTAGTTGTCATATCGACAGAACTGTGGGTAGGTTGGTGTGTGTGTGTATTGCAGGTGTGTCCTCCAGCCCTGCAGCTGAATCTCATCAAGGCCAATCAGGAGGAGCAGGTTCCCCAAGGCAGATGTCAGAAGTTTTTTTCACATGGGCGGAAATCAGGATCTCCACTTACGATGTCTAAATGCTCCTCAAGTTTCTGATACTTAATTGTCTCTCTTCCACAGACAGTTCCATTGTCTTGTTGCTGTACTGTTCCTGGACTTCAGTGTTCTGCTTCCTCGTTCCCTGCATCTGTTTGGAGAATTTTCCTCAGGACTCCATCCTGGAATCTCCTCACCGCTCCTTGAGCTGCCCTCCTGGAACCACCTACCTGGATTTCCCAATTACTCACTCACTCACCTGCCTGTCTACCCTCTATCGTTCACCACTCTGTTACTCCATCCTGGAAATGGAACAAAGAGGCAATCACTAACAAACCCTCTCACAAATCAGTGTTCTGCTTCCTCGTTCCCTGCATCTGTTTGGAGAATTTTCCTCAGGACTCCATCCTGGAATCTCCTCACCGCTCCTCGAGCTGCCCTCCTGGAACCACCTACCTGGATTTCCCATCACTGCTCACCTGCCTGTCTACCCTCTATCGTTCACCACTCTGTAACTCCATCCTGGAAATGGAACAAAGAGGCAATCACTAACAAACCCTCTCACTAATCAGTGTTCTGCTTCCTCGTTCCCTGCTTCTGTTTGGAGAATTTTCCTCAGGACTCCATCCTGGAATCTCCTCACCGCTCCTCGAGCTGCCCTCCTGGAACCACCTACCTGGATTTCCCATCACTGCTCACCTGCCTGTCTACCCTCTATCGTTCACCACTTTGTAACTCCATCCTGGAAATGGAACAAAGAGGCAATCACTAACAAACCCTCTCACTAATCCCCTGTCAACCTCAGCTTCTGCAGATATACTTACTTCCTCCTTGAACACCATCTCCTCCTGCGCCAGTAATAAACCTTCTCTTCTACTTCATCACAAAATCAATCTCAATCATCTCGGATCTCAGACATTAACCACTAATATCTCCTCCTAGTGTTGACCTGGACTGCTGTTGTTTTCCTGAAAGAATCAGCTTGGGCAACAGATTTACCAATAAACTTCTCAAACTATTTCTCATTGTCCATGGTTGTTGTCTGCACTAGAGTCAAACATGTCAGTGGTGGGTTAGGTGTTTGCTGTAATACTCGTACTCGTCGTCTTCCGCTTATCCGGAACCGGGTCGCGGGGGCAGCAGACTCAGCAGAGAAACCCAGACGTCCCTCTCCCCAGACACCTCCTCCAGCTCCTCCGGGGGGAGCCCAAGGCGTTCCCAGGCCAGCCGAGAGACATAGTCCCTCCAGCGTGTCCTGGGCCGTCCCCTGGGCCTCCTCCCGGTGGGACGTGCCTGGAACACCTCCCGAGGAAGGCGTCCAGGAGGCATCCGGTATAGATGCCCGAGCCACCTCAACTGACTCCTCTCGATGTGGAGGAGCAGCGGCTCTACTCCGAGCCCCTCCCTAATGGCTGCGCTCCTCACCCTATCTCTAAGGGAGTGCCCGGCCACCCTACGGAGGAAGCTCATTTCAGCCGCTTGTATCCGGGATCTCGTTCTTTCGGTCATGACCCAAAGTTCATGGCCATAGGTGAGGGTAGGAATGTAGACTGACCGGTAAATCGAGAGGTTCGCTTTTCGGCTCAGCTCTCTCTTCACCACAACGGACCAGCACAGCGCCCCCATTACTGCGGCAGCCGCACCGATCTGTCTGTCGATCTCCCGCTCCATTCTTCCCTCACTCGTGAACAAGACCCCGAGATACTTGAACTCCTCCACTTGAGGCAGGAACTCCCCTCCAACCTGAAGAGGACAAGCCACCCTTTTCCAGTCGAGTACCATGGCCTCTGACTTGGAGGAGCTGATCTTCATCCCAGCCGCTTCACACTCGGCTGCGAACCGCCCCAGCGCATGCTGTAGGTCTTGGCTAGAGGGGGGCAGCAGGACCACGTCATCTGCAAAAAGAAGAGATGAAATCCACTGGTCCCCAAACCAGACCCCCTCCGGCCCTTGGCTGTGTCTAGAAATCCTGTCCATAAAAGTTATGAACAGGACCGGTGACAAAGGGCAGCCCTCCCGGAGTCCAACATGCACCGGGAACAAGTCCGACTTAGTGCCGGCAATGCGGACCAAACTCCTGCTCCGCTCGTACAGGGACGGGATGGCCCCTAATAAAGGGCCCCCGATTCCATACTCCTGGAGCACCCTCCACAAAGCATCACAAGGGACACAGTCGAATGCTTTCTCCAGGTCCACAAAACACATGTGAACTGGTTGGGCAAACTCCCATGAGCCCTCGAGTACCCTGTAGAGGGTACAGAGCTGGTCCAGTGTTCCACGGCTGGGACGAAAACCACACTGCTCCTCCTGAAGCCGAGGTTCGACTATCGGCCGGACTCTCCTCTCCAATACCCTGCCGTAGGCCTTACCAGGGAGGCTGAGGAGTGTGATCCCCCTGTAGTTGGAACACACCCTCCGGTCCCCCTTCTTATGAAGGGGGACCACCACCCCGGTCTGCCAGTCCAGAGGTACTGTCCCCGACCGCCATGCAATGTTGAAGAGGCGTGTCAACCATGACAGCCCCACAACATCCAGAGATTTGAGGTACTCAGGGCGGATCTCATCCACCCCCGAAGCCTTGCCACTGCGGAGCTTTTTATCCACCTCGGTGACTTCAGCCTGGGTGATGAAAGAGTCCAACCCCGAGTCCCCAGCCTCTGTTTCCACCAGGGAATGCGTGATGGCAGGATTGAGGAGATCCTCGAAGTACTCCTTCCACCCCCCGATAATGTCCTCAGTCGAGGTCAGCAGCCTCCCACCCCCACTATAAACAGTGTTGGCGAAGCACTGCTTCCCCCTCCTGAAGCGCCGGACGGTTTGCCAGAATCGCTTCGAGGCCGACCGGTAGTCCTTCTCCATGGCCTCACCAAACTCCTCCCAGGCCCGAGTTTTTGCCTCTGCCACAGCTCGGGCCGCAGCACGCTTGGCCTCACGGTACCCATCAGCCGCCTCAGGAGTCCCACAAGCCAACCACAGCCGATAGGACTCCTTCTTCAGCTTGACAGCATCCCTTACTGCCGGTGTCCACCACCGGGTTCTGGAATTGCCGCCGCGACAGGCACCGCAGACCTTATGGCCGCAGCTACGGGCAGCAGCATCGACAATAGATGCGGAGAACATGGTCCACTCGGACTCTATGTCTCCAACATCCCCCGGAATCTGGTCAAAGCTCTCCCGGAGGTGGGAGTTGAATACATCCCTGGCCGAGGGCTCCGCCAGGCGTTCCCAGCAGACCCTCACTATGCGCTTGGGCCTGCCAAGTCTGTCCGGCTTTCTTCTCCTCCAGCGGATCCAACTCACCACCAGGTGGTGATCAGTGGACAGCTCAGCCCCTCTCTTCACCCGAGTGTCCAAAACATGCGGCCGAAGGTCTGATGATACAAGAACAAAGTCGATCATTGATCTCCTGCCTAGGGTGTCCTGGTGCCAAGTGCACTGATGAACACCCTTATGCTTGAACATGGTGTTCATTATGGACAATCCGTGACTAGCACAGAAGTCCAATAACAAAACACCACTCGGATTCAGATCGGGGAGGCCATTCCTGCCGATCATGCCTCTTCAGGTGTCACTGTCGTTTCCCACGTGGGCGTTGAAGTCCCCCAGCAGAATAATGGAGTCCCCGGGAGGGGCACTATCCAGCACCCCCGACAGGGACACCAAGAAGGCCGGGTACTCCGCACTACCGCTCGGCCCGTAGGCCGAAACGACAGTCAGAGACCTATCCCCGACCCGAAGGCACAGGGATGCGACCCTCTCATCCACCGGGGTAAACCCCAACACTAGAGGGCTGAGCTGGGGGGCAACAAGCAAACCCACCCCAGCCCGCCGCCTCACCCCGTGGGCCACTCCAGAGTAGAAGAGAGTCCAGCCCCTCTCAAGGAGATGGGTTCCAGAGTCCACGCTGTGCGTGGAGGCGAGCCCGACTATTTCTAGTCGATATCTCTCGACCTCCCGCACAAGCTCAGGCTCCTTCCCCCCCAGTGAGGTAACATCCCACGTCCCTAGAGCCAGCCTAAGCATCCGGGGATCGGGCCGCTGAGGTCTCCACCTTCGTCCGCCACCTTCGTCCGTCACCTTCGTCCGCCACCTTCGTCCGCCACCCAATCCTCATTGCACCAGTCCCTCACGGTTCCCCCTGCAGGTGGTGGGCCCACTGGGGGATGGCCTCGCGTCTCTCGTTCGGGCTTGGCCCGGCCGGGTCCCGCGAGGAGCAACCCGGCCACCAGGCACTCTCCGACGAGTCCCGACCCCAGGCCTGGCTCCAGGATGGGACCCCGGCTCCGCCGTACCGGGCGACGTCACGTGCCTCGATTTAGTGGTCCTCATGAAGGATTCTTGAACCGCTCTTTGTCTGACCCATCACCTAGAGCCTGTTTGCCATGGGAGACCCTACCAGGGGCATTTAAGCCCCAGACAACATAGCCTCTAGGATCATTTGAACACTCAAACCCCTCCACCACGTTAAGGTGGCGGTTCAAGGTTCAAGTTAACATTACCATTTTTGTAATAGGTGATGACTGCATGAACTAAAAGGGGAATAATATCACATCTTGGGGGATCCTCTGGTGATGGTTCATTTTCCTTTGAGCTCAAAGTCTTTGAAATTGGAAGGACTCCCTGCCACAAACCTAATCTTTAGGTTCCTCCATAGATCCTCAATTGGATTCAAATCACGACCCAGCCATGGGCCACTCAAAATGTTAATGTTACTTCCAGTCAGAAAAGACATGTAAATAAAATACATTTAGATTATATACAGGTGACTTTAAATCTAAATCTGCAAAAGGGTAGAAATATGTCATTCAATGGCTTTTACTTATTTTTATTTTCTACACTGTAGATACATAGTGAAAACATCCAAACTATGAAGCAAACGTGTATAGAACCATGAAACGAACAAAACTTGTAAAATAACTCAAAACATATTTTATATTTTAAATTCTTCCAAATAGCCCTCCTTTGCTTTTATTACTGCTTTGCACACTCACGGCATTCTCGGCATGAGCTTCATGAGGTAGCCACCTGAAATGGTTTTCCACCAGTCTTAAAGAAGTTCCAAGAGTAGTAATAAAAATAACAACAAACCATCGAATGAGAAGGTCTGTCCAAAGTTTTGACCGGTAGTGTATGTTTGTACAGGGGTTGGACAATGAAACTGAAACACCTGGTTTTAGACCACAATAATTCATTAGTATGGTGTAGGGCCTCCTTTTGCGGCCAATACAGCGTCAATTCGTCTTGGGAATGACAGATACAAGTCCTGCACAGTGGTCAGAGGGATTTTAAGCCATTCTTCTTGCACGATAGTGGCCAGGTCACTACGTGATACTGGTGGAGGAAAACGTTTCCTGACTCGCTCCTCCACCCCAAAGTAGCTCAATAATATTTAGATCTGGTGACTGTGCAGGCCATGAGAGATGTTCAACTTCACTTTCATGTTCATCAAACCAATCTTTCACCAGTCTTGCTGTGTGTATTGGTGCATTGTCATCCTGATACACGGCACCGCCTTCAGGATACAATGTTTGAACCATTGGATGCACATGGTCCTCAAGAATGGTTCTGTAGTCCTTGGCAGTGATGCGCCCATCTAGCACAAGTATTGGGCCAAGGGAATGCCATGATATGGCAGCCCAAACCATCACTGATCCACCCCCATGCTTCACTCTGGGCATGCAACAGTCTGGGTGGTACGCTTCTTTGGGGCTTCTCCACACCGTAACTCTCCCGGATGTGGGGAAAACAGCAAAGGTGGACTCATCAGGGAACAATACATGTTTCACATTGTCCACAGCACAAGATTTAACCTCCTTGCACCATTGAAACCGACGTTTGGCATTGGCATGAGTGACCAAAGGTTTGGCTATAGCAACCCGGCCGTGTATATTGACCCTGTGCAGCTCCTGATGGACAGTTCTGGTGGAAACAGGAGAGCTGAGGTGCACATTTAATTCTGCCGTGATTTGGGCAGCTGTGGTTTTATGTTTTTTGGATACAATCCGGGTTAGCACCCGAACATCCCTTTCAGACAGCTTCCTCTTGCGTCCACAGTTAATCCTGTTGGATGTGGTTTGTCCTTCTTGGTGGTATGCTGACATTACCCTGGATACTGTGGCTCTTGATACATCACAAAGACTTGCTGTCTTGGTCACAGATGCGCCAGCAAGACGTGCACCAACAATTTGTCCTCTCTTGAACTCTGGTATGTCACCCATAATGTTATGTGCATTTCAATATTTTGAGCAAACAGTGCAGTCAGATTCAGTTTATTGTTCAAATTGTTTGAATTTTTTTTCCATCTGAGGAAACCCAGCAGGTTGCATCAAATCAGTGACTTGCAGCATTCAATTCAAATTCAACACTTTATCAATCCCAAAGGGAAATGAAATGTTGTAGCTCATATTATGCAGGTTTCTTCAAGGAGCCGTCGTAGATGCTGATGGCTGTGGGCAGGAAGGAGCTCCTGTAGCGTCTGTCTTACAGCAGATCTGAAGAAGCCTCTGACTAAAGACTCTCTGTTGTTGTACAACAGTCTTATGAAGAGGATGATCAGGGTTCTCCATAATGTCCTTCCTTTTATAAAGAATCCTCCTTTTGTACAATAATCTCCAGAGCTTCCAGAGGAGTCAGAACAGAGCCAGCCTTCTTTATGACCTTGTTGAGCTTTTTTAAGTCCCTGGCTCTGATGCTGCTACCCCAGCAGATGATAGCAGAAGAGATCACACTCTCCACAACAGACTTATATAAGATATGCAGCATCTTGCTGGAAACACTAAAGGACCTAAGCTTCCTCAAGTACAGTCTGCTCTGTCCTTTCTTGTACATGGCTTCCGCCCCACGACTGCAGAATTATCTGAGTATTCCTGCGGAAGACAGGAGTCTATTTTGTACTGGAAGTCTGAGGTGTACAGAGTGAAAAGGAATGGTGAGAGTACAGTCCCCTGTGGTGCTCCTGTACTGCTGACTACCTGGTTAGACACACAACCCTTCAGTCTCACAAACTGGTCTATTCACTCCTCCTGGATGAGCATTTAGCAACAGAGGGCAGTCGCTTTGCAGCAATCCCTCATACTGAGAATGCATGTAGCGACAATAGGAAGAAAAACTCCCTTTTAACAGGAAGAAACCTCCAGCAGAACCAGTGTGAGCAGCTATCTGCCATGACCGACTGGGGAGTCGTACAAATAGCATACTGCTTGGATACCAGAATAGCTCCCCCAATCTCTTTTTTAAGGTGTTACTCCTGACAAACGTTTAATGGCAACATGCTACAAGCTTTAGCAAGCAACAGCAGAAAATGAGTATCTAGTCAATTTAAGTAGCTCATAACGTAACTGCCACATTGCCTACAGAGAGAACCAAAGCCACTACAGTTTCTGACTGGGCTTAGAGAAACAATAAATATGTTTTAAAAGTACATAAAAAGGAAACATGACTGAATTACAGGCTTGTTTACAAGCCACCTAATAATGAACTTTCAATCATATAGCTGATGGCTGTAAATGTTCTAATGAATTATTTTTTTTCCAGATGTGCAGCAGACAGTGGTCCACCACCACATGTACAGCTCACATTGTCCAGATATTCATTTGATATAGTGACCTTATTTACAAGCAGCCTGTTATGCTTCCAATCTTTACAAGATCAAAAAGGTAAACTAAACACGTTTAGCATGAAAAGCTCATTTACTTAGAAATATAACAGAACTTAACAGTCCTTTACATTGTTTTTTTCTTCAGTCTCCTGCCACAGTGTACGTTTTAAAAATAAAATCACAGTCTTTTTAAACAGCCTGTTTTCTCTTTGGTGCTTTTGTACAATTCCCCAGCACATGAATAGACTTAGAATTTCTGTCTGTTATAAAATGCAATATGAGGCATTGTGTGGTGCAGGAGCACAGCGAGTGCCCCATATACAGAGGCTATGGTCCTTGACACAGCCATCCTGGGTTGGATTCATAATCTTGAGACCTGTGCTGCATGTCTTCTCCCCTTTTGTCTCAGCCCATTTCCTGACTGGTAACCCTCCATTCAGGCCACTAGTGCCAAAAAACCATTAAAAAACAATCAATATCTGTTCAGCAGCTGTTCAAGATTCAAGGTTACCTTATTTGTACCCGTAGGTAGATTTGTTTTGCAGTGGTTCAAAATACACCTACACACACACACACACTGGAAAAGAAAAACATCTTAACATAACCAGAACCATAAAATTAAACTGACTTCAAAATGCTTAAGACTCCACAAATCACATCAAAAGAAACACAAAGAGGAGAGCAAGGCTTAAGGCTTAATAATCAGTAAATAAAACCAAATAAAACTGTAATAAAAATAGAGTAAAAAGTAAAAATAAGAAAAGGAACTGATAAGCAAAACATGACTGAAAAACAGTTTTCAATAAATACTAAAGTTTAATTAATATAACATCCATTAAAACTGAAATGTCTTTTACAGGACGGAGCTCATTGGCACAAGATTTCACTGCACAACCACTACATTATCTCCACTAAAGCGTCTGTTCACTTTACATTGTGAAAAGTATTTTTGGCATTCTGCAGTTTCAGGATGTCCTATCTAATATCACAAATATCAAAACGACAATAAAAGAGTTGAAAGTATTAGGCAGGTCAGAGTCAGAATTAAAGCCAATTAAGGATACATGAGTGCAACTATGTGGGTTCTGATAGCCTGAAATAGTTTTCATAATAGCCCAAGCTCAACCAAGTTTGTTTGTGTCCATTTTGTCCAGTTCAGAATTGTACTTTTGTTTTGCTTACAGAATTTCAAGTTTTGATTCTTCCCTGGTGTCAGGATCTGTGCTACGTCTGTTTGTTTGGTGCTGTTTACTGTGTTTAGCCTCTAGATGGCATTGGAACCTGGAAGAGTGGTGACAGGTGCTCTCTATCTTCCTGATCACCACCAGAGGAGTATTTAAGGAGGAGGCTGCCAGCAACTCATTGCCAGATTGTTGCCATTAGTGGTTTACCTGAACCTGACTTCGTCCTCAGCATCGAACTCTGCTTGGATTACCGTCTTCTAGAAAGAAGCTATCCTGCTCCATGAATAAAGACTCAAGCCTCCTGTTACTTCGTTGGATTAAATCGGCTGGCAGCCTCCTGGTTCCTTCGTTCCTTGGACCGAACCCTGTCCACCCTCCTTTGTCCACTGCACCAACATCATATACTCTTGGACCTATTAACATCCTGGCACTCCAGTATTCACAGTCTTCAGTCTCACGGGTAAACAACCCTTTGGTCTCTCCACCCCCCTCTGGCGGATCTCCCCATCTATCCAGTAAGACAGAATTATAATTTAAGAATATAGGTCCTGAGTTGTCCCTTGCTTACCGTTCTGTTTATTTTACAGTTTGTGTCCCGGTTCCAGTTTCCTGCACTTTCCAGTACACTGTAAATAAATTAATTACCGTTAAACTCAGTCTCTTGAATTGCTTTCTGCATGTGGGTCAAATCTGTTAAAAACAATATGACACCTGGCTGAATGCAGCTCAGAGACTGTTCCTTGTTTAAAGGCAAGTGATTTCTTTTGTAAGCAGGACTTGACTGATCTAGTAATCATGCTCTGTTATTTGATAGATCTTAACATGATTACATGGGATAACCATGTCCCAAAACGCAATATAAGAGCATGAGTCTAAATCTAGCCACATGATTGTTTAAACATGTCCCAGTCAGTACACTTAAAACATTCCTGTAAAGAGAGAAGTCCAGACCTTCATATCCTTGGTCTCAGGCATTTTTTTCTCTTCAGAACAGTCTTATAAGAAGGCAGAAGATGACCACAGTTATGGTCAGCTGAGCCCAAAGGAGGGAGTAGGACAGCTTTATAAGCATCCTTTACCGATCCATAACAAAGATCTAGTGTCTTGTCCCATCTTGTTGGACAGGAGATATATTGATCAAAATGTCTTCATGTTTTTTTTGAGACAGACATGGTTAAAATCACCTAAAACAAGGTTTGGTGCATCTGGGGAGATGGACTCCAGTTTCTGGACTACATCAAGTATGGTGCTGGAGGCAGAGGCGGGATCCGCTTTCAGATGAATGTGCACAACTGTAAAGAACTGGGGGAACTGCCGGGGCAGGGAAAAGCCGTAGCAGACAATAGTTCAACATGTGGCATACAAACACGCTCTCTAACCACTACTGCCGTAAGAGTACTAGTTGTTCTTGTATTTCAAATCGGTTTCAATGAACAATTTAATATTTTTATTTTAACGTTTAGTACAATACAGTTGTGTCTAAGTATTTCTGTTTAACAGTATAAACATCAGAATCCCAGGCCCAAGCCTATATATTATTGTTATTTTTATTAATATTATCTTTATTGTTATTATTATTATTATTAAGTGTTGATAACAGCAAGCAAATTACTAAATTCACTGGTACACCTGGTAGGTCCCACTGCAGGGACCTCTGCAAGTGCAGAGGAGAGCTTTCATGACTGCTGATACCACCTGCTTCTTGCCCTCTCATCATTGCCCTCTTGGGAAGACTTAGACCAATCCCTGTGCAGATCAGCCCAAACCCTCTACCCTGTCTCCTGTCCCAGCTACAGTCACTGACAAACACAAAGTTACACACTGATGATACACAGCTTTCCAGAAGGCATTTGTGTGCACTGTGATCCTCTTCATGCTATAATTTTCTAACTGTTGTCAGTAGATTGTGTATCATAGAGGAATTAAAACCTTGTCCTGAGTGCATCCAATCAATTTAAGTGGGAGTGACTTATCTCCTTGTCGCTCTTCTCTGACTCTTTAGGAGTTGGCCAGCAACACAGTAAGATGTCTGCATTTGATTGGCATTCTGATCTGGTCAGGCTTAATACCTAAACAAAATTGTTGGCTTGAAGGTCATGTGGAAAGATTGTCAAAATGAGGTGAGATCCTTCCATGTATCCATGCAGAAATTAATTAAACCCTCATAATTAGATCAATGAATTATACAGCAGTAAATGTTAACATTTTAAAGCTATGAAGTCTGGGGGGCCCATTCGGTGTATGTTTTAATTCTTCTTTCTTTTGCAGAAGTGAATCACTATGATTGAGTTTAACAACAATCACATATGATGAAATGAGAGCCTAATCTTTAGAGTATCAAATAAATAATGATCATATTACATGGATAAGATTTTTATTGGACAAACATATATATATATATATAATATATATATATATATATATATAAAATATAATATATATATATATATATATATATGGATAGATAGATAGATAGATAGATAGATAGATAGATAGATAGATAGATAGATAGATAGATAGATAGATAGATCAATTACACATTTGTTTAAGACATCCAGTAAGTGAAAGAGAAAGAGAGGCTGTATAAGTTGATGTGAAATATGGCTTAGTCCTTTCTATACCAAACTCACAGTTGGCTTTTAAATTCTAAAGGGACTGAGAAAAAATTAAAGAAAATGACACATGGGAATGATACTAAATCAGAACTGACTTAGAAAATCAGTTCACTTCTATTTGCATGTTTCAGTCACCTGTACTTCGAATCCCACACAGTGGCATAAAAAGTGCACCAAACAAAGTTTCATTTATTATATAGGTTTTATCAACCTGTGTGAAAGACTTTGGTGTCATTTGGTGTGCCTTGTTAAATGTGTGAATACATTTTTGCAGCTGCTTTGCACTGTTCTCTCTCCTGAGAGCTGGTTAACGATTCTGATCTATCTGTTTTTTACTGGTGGTCCTCTGAAATGATAACCTTTTATCAATAAGTTGTACAGAATATTGTTTTTCTCTACCAGGTTGTTCCTAGACAATACATTTTTCTGTTTGTTTTTCAGGCTGTTGGATGTTGTTCTTTATATTTGCAAGAAAAATTTCAGATGGAAAGCACAAAGCGAAGTATGAAAGAATGATAAGCGTTTATGGTATAAAGCTCCATGAGCCATGTCATGTAAAGAAGAAATGCACCGGAGAAAACATCTGAGCTTCTTGCACCTGCTTATTCCAGATGTCAACCAGTAGATTCAGTATGTCTACCTTAGAGGAGGAATGCTACTGCTTATTAAACAATAGTGAAAAAAAAACTGTTATATAATCCCATCCATAATACTGATATAAATTTACATGTGATTAAAAATGTTAATGACACAATATCAACATGATGATGTTACAACCTTATTAGGTAACATAGAGAATACATATGTGCCGCACGTACTTCAGTCAATTTGGTGGTTATATATATAGCATCTTTCACTTGGTTAGTCAGCCACCACTGAAATGCAGGTAGAACCTCAACTACACCAATATGTCTTAAAAATGTTAACATGTCTACATATTCAAGTTCTGTCAATAAACACAACTCAAATTGAAAAGAAAAATAAAACTATTAAATGTGACTTATTGAACATAAGATCTCTCCCTTTAAAGACTTTGTTAGTTAATTACTTGATATGTGATAATGAGACCAATTTATTTTGTCTCACAGAAACCTGGCTGCAGCAAGAAGTTATGTTACTATAAAAGAGTTAACTCCTTCTAATTATTTAAATTTTCACATACCTTGAAATACTGGGCGAGGAGGAGGAGTAGCTACAATCTTTCAGTCTGATTTATTGATTAGTCCCAGAACAATTAACAGCTACAACTTTTTTGAATATTTGATCCTTATTTTTCCTCACCAAAATTGCAAAGCACTTAAACCACTTCTGTTTGTTGTTTTGTTTAAGATCAGTTCTCAGACTTCTTATCTGATTTAGTGTTAAATACAGATAAGGTTATTATAGTGGGGGATTTTAACATTCATTTTGACACTGAAAGTGATAGTGTAAAAATAGCATTTAATGCTATCTTAGACTCAGTTGGCCATGCTCAAAACATTAACAAACCTACCCACCTTTGTCTTCATTCTCTGGACCTTGTACTGACATATGGCATTGAGTGTAAAGAAATAACAGTATTTCCTCATAACCCTGTCCCATCTGATCATTTTTAATAACCTTTGAGTTTAATTTAACCGACTACTCCACACCTGACAGAAAATTTCATTATAGTAGATTATTATCAGACAATGCTGTAACAACCTTTAAAAAAATCTGTTGCATATTTTATTTCCTCATTATCACAGAAAAGGTTTGAGGCAAAAAAAATAATAATTTCTCTATCAGAAATTGATTCCCTTGTTCATAGTGTTACTTCCACATTGCATGCTGCATTAGACAATGTAACCCCCTTGAAACAGAATTATTCATGGGAGACTGGCTCCCTGGTTTAATTCAGAGCTGTGTACTTTAAAACACAATTTTGGAAAATTGGAGAGCAAATGGTGCTCTACACACCTAGAGGATTCCTATTTAATCTGGAAAAATAGCCTACTGATGTATAAAAAAAACACTTCACCAAGCTAGAACAGCTTATCACTCATTAATAGGACAGAATAATAATAATCCTAGATGTCTTTTAGTACAGTTGCTAAACTTGCTGAAAGCGGTGCTAAACACAGAGTCATAGCTCTGTTGAACCCTCAATTCCCTTAGCTCTCAGCAGTCATGACTTTATGGGATTCTTTTTAAAGAAAATGAATTCTATTAAAGATTATATAATTTGCATACTCCCGAACATGATTACTTCATCCTCAGTAAGTGAGACAGCATTGGATGTAACTGTAGAACCTGATCTGTGTTTGGACTGTTTTGACCCAGTGGAGCTTCCTGAGTTATCAAACATATTAGCTTCATCTAAACCTTCAACTGGTAAATTAGACCCAACCCCAACCAAATTATTTAAGGAAGTGTTCCCTTTGATTACCAGCCCCATTTTAGATATGATTAATCTATGATTAGTAAATGGATATGTAAATGATAAATCATCTTCAAACTCCAGGGTTACTTGTGGAGTACCACAGGGTTCAGTGCTTAGGTCAATTCTCTTTACTATATACCCTATCGGTCAAAGTTTTAGAACGCCTTTCTCATTTAATGGTTTTCGTTATGTTTATGACTATTTACATTGTACGTAGATTCTCACTAAATGAATCAAAACTGTGAATGAACACATATGGAATTATGTAGCAAACAAAAAATTGAGAACTTTAAATATGTTTTATATTTAAGATTCTTTAAAGTAGCCACCCTTTGCTGTGATGACTGAAATATTAACCTTTGGCTGTCTCTCAATGAACTTCTGGGAAGTTCTTTCAAGACTCTTTAGAAAACCATTTCAGGTGACCTCCTCATGAAGCTCATGGACAGAATGCCAAGAGAGCAAAGCAGTAAATGACGCAAACAAATGGGGGGCTATTTTGAAGAATATAAAACTGTTTCAAGTGATTTCACAGTTTTTGTTTACTATATGAACCCATGTGTGTTCATTCAAAGTTTTGTTGCCTTTGGTGAGAATTTCAGTAAATAATCATAAAAATAAAGAGACCGATTTAATGAGAGAGTGTATCTAAAATGTCTGACCAGTAGTGTATGTGCTTCCAATAGGTAAAGTTATCTGGCAGCATGGGATAAATTTCCACTGTAACGCTGACGATACTAAGCTTTATTTATCCATAAATCCTGATTAGCTTAACCAGTTGGATAGACTACAAGTATGTCTTGAAGACATAAAAACTTGGATGAATTTTCTGCTTCTAAAGTTAGACAAGACAGAAGTTGTAGTCCTTGGACAGAAGTCTTTAAATAAAAAGAAACTGCTTAGTCAATCAATTAATGTTAATGGCATTAAAGTGGACTCCAGTATTAAAGTATACAACCTTGGTGTTATCGCATATTAAACAGGTTTCTAGGATTTCCTTCTTTCACCTCCGGAACATTGCCAAAATTAGAAATATCCTGTCCAGGAGTGACACTGAAAAACTAGTCAATGCTTTTGTTACTTCAAGGCTGGACCTTTGTCATTTTTTATTATCAAGATGTCCACAAAAGGCAGATAAGAGCCTTCAGCTGATCCAAAATGCTGCAGCAAGAGTTCTGATGAAAATTAAAAAGAGAGATCATATTTCTCTTATTTTAGCTTCCCGTCACTGGCTCCCTGTTAAATCCAGAACACAATTTAAAATTCTTCTTCCTGCATATAAAGCCCTTAATGATCTAGCTCCATCATACATCAGGGATCTGATTGTTCCATATATTCCTAAAAGAGCACTTTGTTCTCAGACTGCAGGTTTACTCATGGCAGATCCTTTAGTTATCAGGCTCCTGTCCTGTGGAACCAGCTCCCAGCTTTAGTCCGTGAGGCAGACACCCTGTCTACTTTTAAGGCTAGGCTTAAAACTTTCCTTTTTGATAAAGCTTATAGTTAGAGTGGCTTAGGTTATCCCGAGCTATCTCTGTAGTTATGCTGCTATAGGCTTAGGCTGCTGGAGGACATAATGAGCACTTTCCCTCAATCTGCTAAATTCTCATACTACTCTCCAATTTTGCATTATTTGCTGTTATTTCAGCTTTTAACTTTATGTTCGCTCTCTGTTTTTTATCTTCCTAGAAACTGCATCTGACCTGGCTCTGTGTTTAGCTGTGGCACCTTCCTGGAGGGGGACATCAGGTGAGTTGCTGCTGCCAACAACTTAATATTCTACTTCTACAGACAAGCTGTATATTAGGACGGCAGAGCTTCTACTGTGACTAACCTTATTTGCTCTCCTTCATACTCTAGACTTGGAAACTGGCTCAGAGTTCATCTGCTTAGCTGTCTTTCTCTCCTAGATGAAGCCACTGAAGGAGCTATAACAATTAATGTTTTACTTTTCTTTCCCATAGAAAGTACTCCTGGATCAGTGCTTCTGTGTTCTTTTTATTTCTGCTCTGTTCTCTCAAACACCCAGTCGGTCGTGGCAGATGGCCGCTCACACTGAGCCTGGTTCTGCTGGAGGTTTCTTCCTGTTAAAGGGGAGTTTTCCTCTCCGCTGTTGCTACATACAAACTCAATGCAAGCAACTGCTATCTCTCGCTACATCCTCATCCAAGAGGAGTGAATGCAAGATAGAAAAACCTTTCAACCAATTTAAATAATAAACTCAATCTGACTGCACTAATTGGAATGTATGTACCTGACTTAAAATCTGTATGATTTGATTGACATGACTTTGTAAAGTGCCTTGAGATAACATCAGAATCACAATCAGCTTTTTTGCAATGTTTGTACAAACAAACAAGGAATTTGAGGTACATATATACACATTTGACTACAATACCATATAGTGTGAGACCAGTCCAAGTATGAATGGTGTTGTTCTGGAACTCTGACTGTCAAGTGTTCATCAGAGAAACAGCCTGGAGGAAGAAACTGTCTCTGTGGCAGCTGGTTTTAGCAGACAGCACTCTGTAGTGCCGATCTGAAGGTAAAAGTCTAAACAGTTTGTGTGCAGGATTGTGGGGTCTGCAGAGATTTTAGCTGCCCTTTTCCTGACCCTAGACCTGTATCAGTCCTGGATGGAGGGAAGGTCAGCCCTGATGATTCTCTTTGCAGACCTGATTGTTCATTGCAGTCTGGACCTGTCCAGTTTTGTGGATGAGCCAAGCCACACTGAGATGGAAAAAGAAATGACAGACTGAATTATGGCAGTGTAGAAGATGACCAGCAGCTCCTGTGGCAGATTGTACTTCTTGAGTTGCCTCAGGAAGAACAGACTCTGCTGGCCCTTTTTCCAAACATTGTACATTTATAGGACCATCTCAGGTTTTGAGAAATGGTGGTTCTTTGAAACCAGAAGTGGTCCAGAGCAGACACAGTATTGTTGAGGATGCTGAGGGGGGTCTCCAAAAGTCCACCATCATCTCCAACATGTGTTGTGAAGTAGCGCAATATAAATAAACTGAAATGAATTCAATTGAACTTTAACATATGTGGTTGTACATTAAATAAAAAGCAGAATTCACTCATTTCAAGTAGATTGTGTGTCATTGCACTCAAAGGCCAGATTCCCCAAGTTCCCAGTCTGAAAAACACAGGAACACCCCTTGAAGTCCAAACTAGGACAGTTGGACCAAGCCAAACCGACCCAAAAATCATATCCTATATGGCTGTCACATATTTAGAATGTGGTGAAAGATGCTGGTATTTGTAATGTATTAGCTCTGGCACAGAACACAACACAAGCAGTGGCCCAAAACGAGTGCTTAAAGTGTCTGATTGTAAACATGTTTCTTCAGTGTCTAAATGCAAAAAATGGTAAGAAAGATCTTTTGATCAGCTTGTATTGCTAATCTCCACTCAAACTCAAGGTGAGTCGCTTTAATCCATTGCTGTGTGCTGTCATTTACCACACTCCTAAATATAATACAGACTTTTCAAATGACGTTTCTGATTTCCAATCAGGGATATGGACTGACTATTATCATGTCCTTATACTTGTGATTTTTATGTTGTCCAGAGAAGCTGCTGGTGAACGAATTTCTCATCCTTATTGGCTCCTTTAACCTGGTGCAGTGGGTGACTGGTCCCACACCTGAACATAGACACACATTGGACCTTGTCTTTTCTCATTGGTTGTCTGTGACTGACCTTGAAATCCTGGCTTGACGTTTCCTGCAGGTCTACCCTGGACTCTGTGGCCCCTATGAAAATCATGCAGCCTAAAGCCAGAGCTGAACCCTGGTTAAATGAAATAACACGCACTGCCAGACTGCAGAGTGCTGCAGAGCTGAAAGCGGTGGAAAAAGGATAAGCTGTCATAAGCATTGTTTCATTTCACATCCTGAAAAACTGCTGCTGTCATTTTCAGAACATTTTCAAAGAAGCTAAATGTAAACACTCAACATTATTGTGTTTCATAAAAATGATCCATTTATGTTATTTAAATTTATTGACACTGTTCTTCAGGCCCCACAACCTGTTCTCATGGTAGGTATGTAGTAACTTTTTGCAGTTTTTTATAGATAAGGTTGTTACCACAAGAGGCCTCATCTCAGTCCCTCCTTGAGACCCCTCTTGCTTGTTTACCTGTCTGGTTGTTTGATCAGTTTTAACCAGTGACTCGGACCACATTAAATTATGTAGTCGGACACATGAAGCCATCGGGCTATTCCTGCCATCATGTCCCCCCTCAGTTTTTTACAGAGGTTTTCACTAGCATGAAGCAGGTGATCCTCTCTTCTGTAAACAGCAGCTTGTTGTCAGGTATTGTCCTTGTAAGTTTTAAGCATGTTGTAGTACAGCCTCTACTTAAGAAACCTGGTCTCCACCAAACAGTTTTAACAAACTACTGGCCTATCTCAAAGCTGTCACTTTTTTCTAAAATCTTAGAGAAAGTTGTCTCAGGTTAAGCTCTTTTAGATGACAATTATATCCAGGAGTTTTTTCACTCTGGCTTTGAAATTCAGCACAGCACAAAATCTGTCTTGGTAAGCGTTTTTAAGGACATCCTAATGGCAAATGATTATGATGAACTTATCGTTCCTGTTCTGCTTTCCCTAACCGCTGCCTTTGATAGTGTGGACCACAATACTTTAATATCTCCTTTACAGCACCAAGTAGGTATTTGTGGTACCGGGTTAAACTAGTTCAGGTCTTAGTTGACAGACAGAACCAAGTGTGTTAACACAGGTAATTGTAAAAGCTGTTAATTAACTAATTATAATGTGTAATTGTGTAAAGCAATTACACAGTTAATTAATCAGTTATTGTTTTCACAGAATGGAATTGGTAGGATTGTTGTGCAAATATACTTTTATTTATTTTTACTTTACTTTTATTATTTCTTTGTCGTAACAACGTTTCTTGGAAATAAATTTAATTCTGTTGGAATATTTATTTTCCTTTAAATAGTGTCACATTTATAAGAACATACATTTGTGGATTGAGCATCAGAAGTAAGTATATGGGCTACAGCCGGAAAGAAGTTGCGAAATCCTTTTTGCCAATGCCAAACAGCTTATTCTGCTGTTGACTCCTGTTTGGTGTCATTTAAAGTTTGAAGAAACAAGACATATTGGCAAAGTAACAATTTGCCAAACCGTACACTACAGCAAGAAATGTTGCAGCATTTAGGGGGAAATAAAAATTATTTCCAACAGGTAAAGGAAATTCAACCAAACACAAACTTTCATACCTTTTGTGCCAAATTTGTGTTTTTTCTAGATAGAAAAGGGTGTTATTCTATGTGTGTGTTCTACTATGAATACACCTAGTTGAAAAACATCACTGGGATTGTAGAAACAGGCCCTGCCCCTGTGATACTCCAGCTGCCACTGGATTGAAACCAAGTTTTTTTATTTTCAGTCTGAGTCACATACAAACCCCCCAAACCCCCTTCCCCAAAGTTTACACACACACACACACCACAAAACCCAAAGCACATCACTGTGTTAACATAGTAAGAGAAAAAACACCATGCGCTGCTCTCCTAAAACATACAAACACACTGTACAAAAGCAACACTCACTCATTATTACTGCACCATATGAATGTGTAGCAAGTGCTACAACTCTTGAATGTACCAAACTCTGAGTCACTGAAGCTGTTTCAGACTTCTGAGTCTGAGTGGTGATGTTTCTGGTGATGTTTCTGTTAGCTCAGTGCAGGTTGTGTGTATGTGTGCTTCTACCAGCCCACTGATGTGTTCCTGTGTGTGTTTGTGTGTGAGGACTGTTGGCAGCACAGAGGCATCCTCAGTGGAACAGGGAACAAAGAGAGAGGCTCTTAATGAGCTCTGCCATGGCTGAGACTCAAACTAGGCCAGTTGACAGGCTGCGCATGTGTTTGTGTCTGAGCTAGTGTGGGTGGTGCTGACACACACTGAAGCAGAGTGAAGGACCAGCCTCAGGAATAAGCTAGGTGACTGAAAACACTGCAATGATGACAAAGCCTCAATTGTTTTGTTTTAGGTCCAACAAATAACTGATTTGTCACTGTAGTGCTCCTGCAGTTATGAGTGGTAGCTTACAGAGACCCTCTTCACTTTCTTCTATAGGGGTCCTGTGTTTGCTGTCAGTCTGATCTGTCTCTATAGAAGCATTCCCATACTTTCAGCAGTTCTCATACGGGTTTTAACACTCATCCTGACGTAGAAAGGGCATGCCGTTCAACATAAAAAAAAAGTAAGAATATGTTATTCCCTATTTTTTCTTCAGGCAATAGCAACCAGGCTCCCACACACCAATCTGTAGAGAATCTTTGACCTAAGCAAATGTGGAGCTTTCACAGAAAGGATGTACCCACTCACAGACTAAAACTGTAAAAAAAATAATCAACAAGCAGCAGGAGGGCTAATTAGCTCCAAACAGGCTTCACTGTGTGAGAGGCTCACCCTCAGTCAGACCCATGTGGATGCTCCAGTAGTTCTGCAGACACTGCAGCTCCTTTTTCATGCCCCTCTTGCAACGGCAGTCATACAGCGGCGAGTCCTGCAACACCTCCAGCGCCCCCTGGCACTCCCTGGAGGGCAGCATGGTACTGCGCTCCTTGTCCCCACCAGAGAGACACTGGCGCATGATTCGATAGCGTGAGCTGCACTGACTGTTCTGGTTGCACTGCTCTGAAGCTCGGACACAGTCCAAAGGTTCCCTCCAGCCGGGGGATCCCAGCTCCGATTCACACATGCAAACATCTGCAGGACAAACAGGAAGACAGCGAGAGCAGAAAGTTTAAAGTTTGTGTCAGTGCCTATTGAATACACTGAGCAACAGAGCTGATGTAAAGGTTAAAGCTACATGTAGATCTCATTTGGACATGAGTCAGAGTTGAGTCTGTTTCTCATCCTGATTTTCTTCAAGGTTTTAATAAAATTAGACCTTCTGGTGTAAAAAATGTATCCAAGTTTAGACTTCAAAAACTTCAAAAGGTTCATTAAAAACTATATAAATCATGCAAAAATGTTAATAACCATAAACCAAAACTCAAAGACAGCTTCATTTTCTTTGTTTATTTAAAAGTGAAAATAATGAGAATCGGAGTGATAACAACAGAACTTCTCTAAGGCAGGTTAACTTTAAGTGGAATTATTTTAGAACAATCATCAATGGTATTGCAACAATAAAGATGGTGTATTAGTAATTATGAGGTCTTGAGTTTTATCTGAGTCATACCACTTTTTCTGACAGAACAGAGCGATGTTTAGATGTCTAATAAACAGCATCAAACATGCAGGAAAAACTTTCACTTTTAAAGCAAATATAAAACAAGTTCAGCCTAGACATATTCAGGCAACTTTAGTATTTGTTTTTATCTGGAAATTTCTCAGAGAGAAGGTTCCCAAGCTAATGACGGAGCAAAGTGGTGTTCTGGGAAAACCGTCAGAGGTTATCAAATATATGATATTGGCTTATCGTAAATAGTCCCTTACACATCCTAAAGAGCTGACTCTAGTTATTGTTTTGTGTTTCCAAGGTGGAAATGATTTGCTCTGTGTTTAGTTTGTGTTTAAAAGTGGCTGTTTTAATGCTCCTTGAGGATGTTGGGTATCACTAGCATAATTTCATCTTCTAAGACTTCACATGTGTGTCACAACAGTGACCTAGTGGTCTGGTACATAAAGAAGACATTTAAATATCTGCTGTTTGATTTCTGGCTCAGCTAGGTGAAAAGCTGTTATTTAAGCCGAAACAATTACATGCAGAGAGAATCTAATTAGCTGAGCATCGCAGGGACAGTATGAGACCACTAACTGGCCCTGACATGAACATATACTGTCCCTGTCATCTCCTTGTGTTTTTTTGCCAACCACAGGGATAGCAAAATATACTTTCCACACAGTGGAGGAGGCTCCATCATGATCTAGAAGTGTTTTACTTCAATGGAACAGTGTTATGTTTGCTTGTTGTGGTGGACCCAAACACAGGCCAGACATCAGGAGTATGCTGGTGAAATGTATTTAGTAATAACAAGGGTAAACATACAAGGGATTGCACGGGGACAACAGGACATGGAACCGAGGTAAGCGGTTTAAATACTGAGTGATTGTGAACCAAAACACAAAAGATCCATAAACTAAAAGATAAAAAAACAACATAAGAGTCCTATCCAATTTACACAGAGAACAGAACAAAAGGAATAAGAAACTCAACAGAGCAGAATAAATTGATATGGCAAGACCATAACGACGATAACAAACAACCACAAAACAGAAACACCTGTGGATC
The DNA here is from genome assembly GCA_036173005.1 of Crenichthys baileyi. Classification (NCBI taxonomy): domain Eukaryota; kingdom Metazoa; phylum Chordata; class Actinopteri; order Cyprinodontiformes; family Goodeidae; genus Crenichthys; species Crenichthys baileyi. The sequence goes on along the minus strand of JAHHUM010002069.1, from coordinate 96,159 downwards.
AAGTAATGGAGCTTCAGACACAGCTTCGTGTTATGAAGGGGTATCAAATGCCCCTTTTCGACTGGCTCGTTTTAGGCTCTTTTTGGTACGGTACCAGTTGTGTTTCCACTGACCCACTGGCCAAAGCCCTGCCTCCAGGCATTAGTGTAGCACTGTGCTGCTATTAGTTACTGTGTGACATTGTCACATTAAAGTAATCTGCGTGAAATGATAAAAAATAATAATTAAATAAAAACAAAATAAATGTTAATAATGTTTGTATTATTGTATATGCAGGAATGTCTTATATATGTTTTTGCATGTATAAAATGATCCACTGGGATAATTATCTAAACCACAGCCCAGCCAGAACTTATAAAATAAGGCTCTGGGGTTCTAATGTGAGGGGAATGAGGCAGGAAAAGGACAGAAGAGAGACGCTGCTGTCTGGACCAGTGAAGCTCCAAAGTTTGCCTGAAGAAGTTGACATTTGGGCTTTATGAAGTAAGTTTTTGTCTAAGTCATGACAACAACAAGGGCAAGGACTTTAAAGTGCAAAACCACAGAGTTTATGACCGCAGCAAAGTTAGTTTTGATAGTTAGATAGTTTGATAGTTAGTTGGATATTGGATATTCATGCTCCATGGATTCAGCAGGGTCTTCCTCCAGTTTGATCCAATATAGGCAGTCTGATAACGGGAAGCTGCTCTCTGCCTGCTCCCTCCTCCTGCAGACGCTGATTCTCTTAAGGGCCTTCAATAAATTTCTGAATCAAACACGCTGTTTCATGGTGTTATTGTTTTGTGTGTTTTGGTGGAAATTGTTGTGCGTCTAACATCCTAACCAGCTGATTTTATATGTGATCAGCTGGTTTAGGATGTTAATAAATACATCACGCCACCTGCATGTAATTCAGAAAGCTGATCATTATTTTTCTTTTGTTTCAGGCTACAGGTATGGTTTAAGATCTGTAAAGGGTAAAATGATATTTTGGTATGACCCACTCCAGCCCTTAATATTTTTGCTGTCACTCTTGAATTTTATTAACTTTTCTCTGCCATACCTCAGTAAACACTCTTTCAATTCTCCTGGTCCTCTGGCCAATCAGTGAGCAGCAGTCTGTTCACTAATTGGTTGGCAATTCGACACTGAGTGGTCAGCAATTCGAGGTCACCATTGCTCTTCGTGAAGTCATCCTCACCACATGGAGCACCAGTCTCCTGGAAATGCTTGAATCAAGTATGTCTAGACAAATGTTTACATATCCAACACGAACAGTAGGGGAACTCACCACTGAGTCCATTTTTGTCACTTGTGAATCTGTTTTGAGATTTTTTTCATAAATGATTTAGCATTTTTAAGAGCAGTTTAAAAATCTGTTTAAATGCACTTTGCATGCCAACTGCCTACACTATTTATTTTGTCTTTTGCTTAACCTATCACTACAAAAGTTAAACAGAAACAACAGCCAGATTCCTTCACCTCACCATTCTTTTTTTGCACTCTTGACAAAAACCAAATAGGCATCCCCACAACAATGGATTGACCTCAGCAGATATAAAAAACTTTCAGAAAAAGTTATTTTGCTGTTTGTCTCTGCCAGCAGCTCAGATCATTGAGCAGAAATCAACAGGCAGCAGCAGGTTTAATTAGCTGTGGAGAGAGCAACTAAATCTAAATCAGCTAAATTCACCTTCAAGGTCACTGATGGTGGAAAACATCCAATTATGCAAATTAAACTTTGGCACATTAAATAATGGATCAACATATCAACTGTGAAGTCAGTAAGGTGATAAATTTTGACCTCAACATCAATGACCCATAATTACTTGGTGGATTGTTTAGGAATTTGCTGCTTCCTTATTGCTAGGTCATTTCTCTCAAATTACATTTTAAGGTTGTTGAAGTATGAGGTAATAATAATCCAGCTTTCTGTCTATTCTAGAAGATCTGTCTGCCTTTCTGAGTTTCCTAACCAATAACAGTGTAAACATTACATGTCTGTGTTCCAAAAAGTCAGTGTACAGACATTAGTGCAGGAGGGATTGCTAAGGTGAAAAAATGGTCTTACAAAAGAGTATGTGTGAGTACCCGCAGTGAGATTAATATTGCTTTAGGACAGTGTCGCAGTACTGTACGTTTCTGTAAAGTACTGTACAGACACGTACTGTCCGCGGACGTTTGAGGTTTCATAGTGAAGCGTACCTGTTACCTATATTTCTGATGACACATTCCTACATTTCCCACACTTTCTACCATGGCATCATTGGATGGGGAGGCAAAGCAAATTTGCCTTTTAGCTTTGGAAAACAAAAAGAAAAGAAGCTGGTAACAATTGGGGGCTTGTCTAATTTTGTAGTAATTGGAAGCTTGTTGCTTTTGTAGTACTGTAACAATTAGGACTCATGGGCTCACTAAACCAGATTAGGGACAAAGAAGGGGAATACATCTGTAAATGCAGCGCAGAGACTGGTAGTGACACTGCACGTACTCACGACCGGTTGCTTGGAGCAGTGTGTCACATATAAAACAGTTCGAAGTGGGGACTATTTTTGACCGAACAGTTATTGCATGCTCCGCTCTTCTCCTGGTGGGCAGGTTAGTCCCGGCAGTGGTCCCCCCGGTGCTCCTGGGCTCAGGGGAGCCTTTGAATGTCTGTGGCTTCGATCTCCTCTGTGTCTGCCTCAGGCCCTGGGGGGCAGGTCTGTGGCTCCTCACACCCGCTATTGAATATTCTTATGGAGAAAACTTAAAAACACAAGCACACACATACACCCACACACCCACAGGTTTGTAGATTCAGGTGTTTACAGACACACAGATATACTCTATATTGAGCTGCGGTTGCAACGAAATACATCCTGTGTACCGTGTACTTTTTAGTAACTTTGTCGTTGTTATATATGCATTTGTTGTCTGCCCCAATGTTTTTTTCTCTTTCTCCAAGTGTCGTAGCAGACTTAGCAGAGTACTATCTTGTATTCTCTTTTTCCTTCTTTTTCTCCTCTATTCTTATCTTCTTTCCCTTTCAATGTTTTGCCCAACCTCTCTCCCTTTCTTTCTTTTTTAATTTATTTTCCCTTTTGTTTATGTCTTCGTGTCAAATGCATTTGAAATAATCCCAAAGCATTTTCTAACAAAGCATTATAGCAAAAACTAAAATGCTCCACTATTGAAAGGTAATCTAATGGGCTTCTTCTTGGAAGTCAGACAACAATTCTTAGTGCTATTCTGCTGGACAGGACACCTTAAAAAAAAAAAAAAATCTTCAATGCAGAGAAGTAGCTTGTGGTCTGTCTCACATAAACGTTTTTTCAAATTGAACAATTTGGTGGACACCTACGTGAAGGCAAGACCCTCAATGTGATGTGACATTAAGACGTCCAAGGTGATGTGACGTGACAGATATTTTGATTATACTGAGAAGAGATTTCCTCCACGTTTTTTCTGAACTGACCTACATCCGGTTGCCAGACCTTCAAAATAAGATTAGCTGAAAGCCTGTTATTTTATCTATCAACACCAATTTTTTATTGCCTATTTTAATGGTAAAGAGGACAGAAAATGCTGCATTTATGTAAAAATATACAAATAAACTTAGGTTGTACAAATTTACTGATTTGATACACTGTTCTAGAGAAGTTAAATGCAATGAAAATCTCAATACTGTTTTACTGTGTAAAATCATACACCAACTCACAAAATGCAGATCTACACAATAATTGCACAATCACACATTTACAAACTTACTGATTTGATACACTGTTTAAAAGAAGTTATACAGGCCATAACTCTCAATTTACACCATCAATAATCAATATTAAGGCCCCATCCACACGAAGCCAGGTATGAAAGTATCCACAAAACTTGGTCATATATGAAGTCTCATCCACACGAAACGCTGTCAAACCGACTTCATTTGAAACCTGCTCCCAGAGTGGGAAAGTTTGAAGCCACCCCCGTGGTGGCTCCGTGTGGACCGTCCTAACACCTTAAGCTACAAACTGGCTAGCCACTCCTCTACCTCAACAATCATGCGCTGACTAGCCAGCAACAACAATGCGACCCTCTGAGTTCCAGTCATATTGAAGCTATTCCATCTGTTGTATGTTTTACACCAAAATCTTTTGCTCCTTTATGACAAATGTGTGTTGGAAATAAATGCTTAGATCTCTATGTTCGTCTTTTTCCTGCAAAACTTTCCCACACGTGCAATGTACCTCTGTTGTTGTGTTGCCACTCACTGGCGTGTATTGCAATGCCTAATATGGCACCTCCGGCTTTTTTGGGGGGTTTTTTTTATTTTTTTTTTAAACGGTCCTGTGGCGGATGCCCCCTCCCCCCCTTTTTGGGGTCTTGGTGGGGACATGGCCCCCAAGTAGTGATGTATCCTTCTGTGTCAAGGCTTCGGAGTGTGTGTCGAGTAATCAGGAAAGATTTTTGTGAAGTTTATATCAAGGCTTGTGTGGATGACACATATGGTGACGTTTGAGGCTGTGTAAGCTTGCCGTACCCCATGACTGATTTAAGAACTGAGTAGCCAGTTCAGGGAACATAACTCTTCAAGTCTATCTTGACAAAGAACATTTTTATAATTTTTTTTAGCAATATCTTTATTAATTTATTACACAAAAGAGAAAAAAAAAGTTAAACAGATTTACAATTAATAATAGTTAGAATTTTCGCCCTTCCCTCCCATCTGCACAACATAACATCTTTTTCGGCAAAAAAGAAAACACAAAATTAAAAATAGGAAAAATAATCAAATCAGAAATTGCTTATGCATGAAGATACCTTGTATTATATACATATGTACAAATATTTTATTGGAACCCATTTTTCTTATAGTTAGATCTATGATTCCATTATTAAATGCCCAATATCAAAGCATTTTCATACCACAAAAGGTTTCCATATTTCTTCATAGACATCCATTTCATTTTTAAAATGGAGAGTTTCTCTCCATCGCCATACGTTGCGCCATTACAGTAATCCAAGTACTGATTATGGGGGGTTCAATTCTTTTCCAGTTACGAGCTATCAACTTTTTGGCCTGCAGCACCGCAAAATATATAAACTTAACTTGATGAATCTCACCTGAAAATGTTAAGGGTACAAGTGTAATAATATCATCGTTGCATCAAAGGGCATGTTTATAGACAGGATTTATTTTATTCATCACTTTCTTCCAGAAATCCTTAATTATATCACATTCCCACACACAGTGGAAAAACGTTCCTCTAGCAACTCTACATTTGAAGCAAGTATCAGGTATGTTATTATTGTATTTATTCAACCTCACCAGAGTTAAATATCTTTGCATTAACCAATTGTATTGAAGTAATTTTATGCTAGTATGTATTGATTGTTTTTGGACAGATTGATTTTGTGATGAAAATAAAATTTCTTATTTGTAAAAATTTGAAAAAGTGTTTTCTTGGTATATCAAATTTCGAAACAACTTCTTCAGAAGACATAATTTTCCCTCATTGCAAAGATCGCCCATTTTACAAACCTTTTTTGCCCAGATCTGGAATCCTGCATCCAAGTTTCTTGGTTTAAATGGAGTATTTCCCCACAAAGGGCTAAACTGAGAAATATTATCTTTATATTCATCCACTTTTTTACCACAAACCAAATATCTATCATATTTCGAACTATAGGATTATTTGTCTCACGTTGTAGTTTCATTAAATTGACAGAATATAGGTGTAGTGGTAACTTAGTTAAGCTTGATTCAATATCCATCCAAGATGGAATGTTTTGGATGAAAAGTAAAACATTCTAGTCCTAGTTGTGTTGCTAAGTAGTACCAATAAAGGTTAGGACATTTCAAACCCCCAGTATCAAAAGGTAAGTATAATAAGGATAAGTAAATTCTGGGTTGTTTTATTGTTCCAAATAAATCTTCTAAGCATATTTTTTTAATTTAATAAATTTTTACATTTTAACAAACATTCCTGCAAGTGGAGCTAAAGGAATGTATACATAAATATATATATATATATATATATATATATACAGGGGTTGGACAATGAAACTGAAACACCTGTCATTTTAGTGTGGGAGGTTTCATGGCTAAATTGGACCAGCCTGGTAGCCAGTCTTCATTGATTGCACATTGCCCCCGTAAGAGCAGAGTGTGAGGTTCAAAATTAGCAGGGTAAGACACGTTTTTGCTCAAAAATATTGAAATGCACACAACATTATGGATGACATACCAGAGTTCAAAAGAGGACAAATTGTTGGTGCAAACCTCTTGCTGGCGAATCTGTGACCAAAGACAGCAAGTCTTTGTGATGTATCAAGAGCCACGTATCCAGGTAATGTCAGCATACCACCAAGAAGGACGAACCACATCCAACAGGATTACCGGGGAGGCAAGGGGGAAGCTGTCTGAAAGGATGTTTGGGTGCTAACCCGGATTGTATCCAAAAAACTAAAACCACGGCTGCCCAAATCATGGCAGACTTAAAAATGTGGCACCTCATTGGCATTAGTGACCAAAAGGTTTGGTCACTGCCAAACGTCGGTTTTCAATGGTGAGGGGGCGCAAATCTTGGCTGTGGACAATGTGAAACATGTATTGTTCTCTGATGAGTCCCCTTTTTACTGTTTTCCCCCAATCCGGGAAAATTACGGTGTGGAAACTCCAAAGAAGCGTACCACCGGGACTGTTGCATGCCCAGAGTGAAGCATGGGGGGGGTCAGTGATGGTTTGGGCTGCCATATTATGGCTTCCCCTTGGCCCAATACTTGTGCTAGATGGGAAAACTCTGCCAAGGACCGAACCATTCTTGGGGACCATGTGCATCCATGGTTCAAACATTGTATCCTGAAGGCGGGTGCCGTGTATCAGGATGACAATGCACCAATAAACACAGCAAGACTGGTGAAAGGGATTGGTTTGATGAACATGAAAGTGAAGTTGAAACATCTCCCATGGGGCCTGCACAGTCACCAGATCTAAATATTATCGAGCCACTTTGGGGGTTTTGGGGGAGCGAGTCAGGAAAAGTTTTCCCCTCCACCAGTATCACTAGTGACCTGGCCACTATCCTGCAAGAAGAATGGCTTAAAATCTCTCTGACACTGTGCAGGACTTGTACATGTCATCCCAAGACGAAATTGATGTTGTATTGTCCCCCAAAAAGAGACCCTACACCATACTAATAAATTATTGTGGTCTGAAACCAGGTTTCAGTTTTCATTGTCCAACCCCTGTATATTGCCTGGAGTCTGCATGCATCCTCCATACATCCACCAGGCCATGAGATGCGACCAGCTGCCGTAGAGCGTGCTGAGCTGCCGGATGCAGCTCTGCATGATTACGGTCTAAAATCTCATTCTCAGTGCAGTTAAAATCCCCTCCTATAGAAACATAGTCCTCATCCCCATAATCTCTCACCTTCTCCCCAATTTGTTCTAAAAAACGCTTCCTTCTGGCACTGGCAATAGAGCTTAAAAATTTTGTAAAAACCACGCTAAAAGTGATCAAAACATGCTTTGACCAAAAGACACCTCCCCTGAATGATGTGCTTGACTTCAAAAGAATTTGGGGTGAACGCTCTAGAAAAGAGGAAACCAACCCCTGCAGTCTGGGAGGTGCCATGGCTCAAAACAACCTCTCCTTTCGATTCTTTTGGTCATACAACCTCATTCAAAGGGTCACTATGAGTTTCTTGCAAATAAAACACATCAATTTTCTTTTGATTTACCGTCTGGTAAATCAAAGCATGTTTCACAGCTTCCCTAGCCCGTTAAGATTCAAAGATGCTATTTTAAATAATCCATATTGGGTAAGAAGCTAAAAAAAACATACCAACAGACTATAGAAAATTGTTTATAGAAAAGTGTTTATGCATTTCATTTTATTCAGAATTGCTTTCTAATTTTACTCATTATTTTTTTCAGCCTAAAGACTTGTTGTTCTGTAAAACCCAATTCATCTTTGTATCTAATACGGTAACTAGCTGAAAAATAAAAGGTTTTTAAATCAGGGAAAAAAATTCTCAATCTTCACTCCTCTCAAGCCTTTTGTTTGCTGCAAAAAAGTAAGAAAAGATTCCGCAGGGTATCTTGGCTCTGCACTACTACTTTGTGACAGACATTTCACTGGCATCGGAAAAGCAGCTCTCTCTATCACTACTGTCCGAGTCCTCCTTCCATCCTTTATTCATCTGCTTGCCAACCTGAGTAGCAGCTACAGCATTCTTCCTCTTGCTTCGCCTTGTAACGGACCTGAAGCCTTTTCTTCATTTCCACCCCTCTTTTGTTCCACGTCAGCCTCTGAAGCTGCTCCTGCCCTGTGGTTCTCTCAGCTTCTATTCCCTTCCTCCATCTGTACCTCACTTTCCTTTCTCATATCTCCGCACATCAAGTACTCAACACTGCCCTTCTCACATCCATGCTCCTTGCCCTCGTCATCTATTTCCCCACCGTCACCGCCGTTTGCACACCTTCCACCCTCGCTCACATCCGTGTCATCGCCCATCCCTACACACAATTTCACCAAAGATTTACCTCCGTTCATGTTTGGCACTTTAATAAAACTACTTGAACTTTCCCTAGCGGGGGGATCTTCCTCGCTGGGCACAGGCCCTTCTGTAGCGGTGGCGGGCACCTCCGCCACCCCGTTACCGTCAGACGGTTGTTGTTCCGGACCTGGCGAGGCTGGTCCGGCCGTGCCAGGCCACAGTTTTACCAAATGCCCTTCCTGACCACACCCAAAACATTTTTATGTTTGCAGATGTTGCAAACAAAACATAATCAAAATCATCCAGTCTAACGTGGAACCTCACATTAAACTCTTCATCACGTCGGTTCAAAATCATATAAAGTTGTCTCCTATGGGAGACAACATGTTTTAATGGTGGGGATTTACACCCAGATAAAACTTTTTCATTGGAGACACCACTTTCCCGTGTTTAGACAGTTCTTTAATCAAAAATTCATCAGAAATGAACGGTGGAATGTTTGACAAAGTTATTTTTGTTGCAGGTAAGGCGAGTGGCGACACTTGTAAAAACAAACCATTTACTGAAAAGCCTGACTCAACAAGCTGTTGGGCCTGCTCTACCTTCTCCACAAACAAAACCACTGCTCCATTCATTCGGGCCGCAGACTTAATAGACCCATGACCAATGATCTCACCTACCGCTAAACAAACATCCTCCGCGCTGACATGGAGGAACGGGATCAAGGTGGGTGCCGGGTCTCCGTGCAGGAACCTCCAGTGCCACCACCCACCATGGCGTCCTAAGACGCCGAGCAGTCAGGGAGAGACCATGACGGTCACACCCACAAATCATGACAGAATGTAATAGCTTACTCCAATGTAAGAAGGCCTCATCGAATCCAAATCTACTACATACTTCAAAAAGATACGGCCATTCTATTAAAAGCCTTTTCCGCCTTAAGCGCAGGAATGCCCACATCTTCCTCATCTTTTTGATTGTATAGGATATATATAGAACTCTTCTTACATTGTGAAATCCCTGTCTGCCTTTTATAAATCCATTTTGATCGTCTGGTACTCAGGTAGTTCCTTTTCTAATCTTATTGACAAAATTTTACTTAAAATTTTAGTGCCTGTATTTATTAAACTTATTGACCTCATGTTTTCACATTTTATATTTGTTTTACCAGGTTTAGGTAATAGAATAATCAAAGACTCTCTCACTGATCTAGAAAAATTACCATCATTCAAACAATCAATATACATATCGAACATAAGCCTCACCAATTTATTTTTACAATATTTAAATATGTCAATAGGGAGACCATCTGGTCCTGCCGATTTACCTGCTTTTAAGGAGTTTATAGCTTCCAAGATTTCTGTAATATTCATTCGTGCATCCAAACTATCTCTGACATTCTTTGAAATTTGTGTAATCCCAAAGAGGTTTCTAATAAGGTTTCTTTTATAAATATCAAGCAGAGCTTTAAAGCGTTAGCTGTAATGCTCCACTTGTGAAAGTAAATCTGTTGGAGTTCATTGTAAACTTTTAATGTTTGTTATTAAAGTTGTCATTGGCATGGCAGCTTCTTATCTATGTGACCTTTTACAAGCACATAATTCAGTCAGACCTCTTCGGTCTGCTGACCAACATCTTCTGGAAATCCCCAGGTCAAAGTCCAAACTGTGGGGTGACCATTCATTTGCTGTAGCATGAACCTCACTTAAAAAAATATTTTAAAGTACTAAGTAGGTGCAGTCTGAAGATGTACACCATTTTTATACACTGGATTTTATGGCTTGCATTGCTGTACTTAATTTTAGGCTGATTAATTCCTGTTTCCCAAATTGTTGATTAAGTTGCTACTTTTATCCAATGTCACTGTTTTAATGCGAACATAGTTAATATTTTAAATGCTCACTTATAACATGTTGTTGTTCAGGTGTAAAAGGAGGTATTGTTAAGGTAGAAACATTTTTCATCTAAAAAAAGGGTTTTCTGGTTCTTAGGAACCACCCTTTCCCAGGTCCTCAGCTGGTACTAAACCATAGACAATGTTAGGAAGAAGGCCCAGCAGAGACTCTACTTTCTGTTTACAACCACAGGGGCTGCTTGTCATCTTCTAAACTCACATTATTCAGTCTGTCCTATGCACATCCATCACTGAGTGGTTTGGCTCATCCATAAAACAGGACAGGTCCAAACTGTAAAAAACAATTAGGTCTGCAGAGAGAATCATTAGGACTGACCTTCCATCCTTCCTGGACTTGTACAAGTCTAGGGTCAGGAAAAGAGCAGCTAACATCTCTGCAGACCCCACACATCCTGGACACAAAGTGTTTAGACTTTCATCTCTCTGATGAACATAATGAATACCTTACAGGCTGAGTAGTCAGCTACTGTGATGAAAAACAAAATAAGCATATTTGCTGCCTTTCTTTTTTACTTTTATTTATGTAAAATTGGCTGAACATACACATACATGTACATTTTCTTCTTTTATCTTTATTTTACATTTATACTCAATGTCTGTAAGCTGTGAGCGCTTGAAACCGGAGTCAAATTCCTTGTTTATGCACACAATCTTGGCCAAAAAAGCTGGTTCTTATTTGGTATAAAACATCTATGCACTGTACGATCAGGGCTTTCTCTTTGGGATATTGTGTGGGCTTTAGCGTGTACAGTGGTTTAACATATAGAGGGTCCTTATGCCACCAAACCCTAAGCCTAGGTTAACTCTTCGAGCTGGTAGTCTGTCCTACATAATGCAGAGCCTTTCAAACTCAACACTTATACATACTCTCAGACCTAGGACACATTAATCACAGATGATCTCATCCAGAAGCACTGTTGATAGATAAGAAACTGTCTGAAGTACACTATTCCAAAGCAGTGCAAGAATAGTTGACTTTGGAAAGCACATGGGAGCTGGAACACCTGTTTGCTTCTTTTTAACATGTGGTCTGACAAATATTTAGTGTTTTCAGAGAAATAGGGCATTGGAGAGCGAGTGGTGGATCTGTGGAAAACCCAAACAGCCGTTTTTTCATGTGCTTTGAAACTCCAGTTACAGCCTATTAAATAAGCTACAGAGAGAATTTCTCCAGTTTAAATTCTTTTTCTAGGGTTGCATGTTCCTTCCTTTCAATGTGTAACATTTTTAGATTGTGGTTGTGCATTAAGAGACAGACTCTATACGTTGGGTGCGTGGGTGTGAGTGTTTTTATGTGTACGCATGAGGGTGGGAATGTGTGATTGTGGCTGTGTGTGCCTGTTTTTTGTGCCCGGTTGGGTCTTGAGCTGCTCCCTCTCCTGGATCAGTTTAGGTCCCCCATCAAATGTTGGGCCTATTTCCTCCCCGCCACACTACCTGTGTCTCTGCCCGACAGTGTACTTGTGGTTCTCGGTGTCCGGGGCTGGGTGCTTTGGTGTGTGCTGGCTCACTCCCGGTGGCTGCTTGCCGTGGCCTGGACCCCTGGGCTCTGTCTGGCCTCTGCTTGGGGAGTGATACGTCCCAGGGTCTCGGGTCTCTGGGTCCATGGCTGAATCCGGTGGAGCCTTTGGGCTCATTTCTGCAGCTCCCTGGGGCTTCTGCACTGTAGCTGCTGGGTGGTTCCCCTGGGACTCTCCCCTGCTCTTCTCTGGGGGAGTTGCGGTAGTTCCGGCGGTGCTTCTCCTGGGGTTCCTGAGCTCTGGGCCTTTGGATGTCTGTGACTCGGATCTCCTCCGTATCTGTCCCAGGTCCAGGGGGGCAAATGTTCTATATTGAGCCGCATTTACCACTAAATACGTCTTGCATTGATAAGTACCGTGCACTTTTCGGTAAAAAAGCTGTTAATATGAATGTTTCTGCAGATGTAGAAGCAACCAGGGTGTTATCTTGTATTCTCTTAATCCTTCTTTCTTTCCTCCATTCTATTCTCCTTCTCTCCCCCCCCCCCCTTCTCTCTTTAGTGCTTCTTTTTTTTCCTTTTCATTTCTCTCATCTGTGTCTGTAACAACTAAAATAATCCCAAAGCAGTTTTTAATAAAGTTTCTTTTATCAATATCAAGCAGAGCTTTAAAGCGTTGCCTGAAATGCTCCACTTGTGAAAGTAAATCTGTTGGGCTTTTTCATGGCAGTCAGACAACAATTCTGAGCGCTACTCTGCCAGACAGGACATGGTTAAAAAAAATAAGAGACAGACTCCATTCTATTCCATCCCAAACTGGGTAAAAATAGGTAAGTAAAATGGATTTTAAATTAACTCTGCTAAAGCTGACTGCGGGAAAAAGAAAAACAGAGCTCTATTCAGGATTGCTATCAGGTAAAGATTTCATTTATGACAGTTTCATGGAAGTAAATCTCTGAAGGTCATGATTGTCGTGTTTTAAGGAGGATCTAAGTGCAGAACGCAAGGGTGTAACTTTGGGTCTAGCATTGGGGGGTTTAAGCTCTCTGTCTAGTTATTTATTTATTGAATCATTTACTTTTGTAAAAGGAGTCAAATGCTAATTTGGCATTCCTGTTTTAGAAATTTCTTCAAATGCTTTTTCTGTGATTTACTTACTGGCAGCAACTCAATGCATTTAGGCATCAGAATGGGGAAGAAAGGTGATTTAAGTGACTGAACATGGCATGGTTTTTGGTGCCAAATGGGCTGGCCTGAGTATTTCAGAAACTGCTGATCTACTGGGATTTTCACGCACTACCATCTCTAGGGTTCACAGAGAATGGTCCGAAAAAGAGAAAACATCCAGTGAGCGGCAGTTCTGTGGTCGCAAATGCCTTGTTGATGCCAGAGGTCAGAGGAGAATGGCCAGACTGGTTCAAGCTGATAGAACAGTAACGGCAATAGTAACTCAAATAACCACTCCTTACAACCAAAGCATGCAGAAAAGCATCTCTGAACGCACAACACATCAAACCTTGAGGTGTATGGGCTACAGCAGCAGAAGACCACACCGGGTGCCACTCCTGTCAGCTTAGAACAGGACACTGAGGCTACAATTCACACAGGCTCACCAAAATTGGACAATAGAAGATTGGAAAAACGTTGCCTGGTCTGATGAGTCTCGATTTCTGCTAAGACATTTGGATGGTAGGGTGAGAATTTGGCGTCAACAACATGAAAGCATGAATCCATCCTGCCTTGTATCAACGGTTCAGGCTGGAGGTGGTGGTGTAATGGTGTGGGGGATATTTTCTTGGCACACTTTGGGCCCCTAAACTTTCTAGCTTAGCTGGCCGCTAGATGACGCAGTGGGGAGGGGTGATTTGTCTTCAATGTGAGGGGGGAGGGGCCGTGGGAAGTTCGACACAGACAAATGAGGAAGAAGACAGAAGAATAGGCGGATCTAAACGAATAATGAATATGCAATGTAGACCATTTTGATATAAACGATAAACTCTCATCTTATAACTTTTGAAAAAATCTCAATAGTTTTAAAATCTCGATATATCGCAAAGCTATAGTGTCAACGCCACAGCCTAACTGAGTATTGTTGCTGACCATGTCCATCCCTTTATGACCACAGGGTACCCGTCTTCTGATGGTTACTTCCAGCAAGATAACGCGCCATGTCATAAAGCATGAATCATCTCAGACTGGTTTCTTGAACATAACAATAAGTTTATTGTACTCAAATGACCTCCACAGTCACCAGATCTCAATCCAATAGAGCACCTTTGGGATGTGGTGGAACGGGAGATTCGCATCTTGGATGTGCAGCTGACAAATCTGCAGCATCTGTGTGATGCTATCATGTCAATATGGACCAAACTCTCTGACGACTGTTTCCAGTACCTTGTATGAATCTATTTACTTAAATTGTCCTGTGAGCTATCCCAATATTTCATAAAAATATGTGCCTTCTTTCATGAACCTGTTGTTTTACTGCCATCTTTCCAGCATTGAGTTTAGTTTATATATTACATGTATTATTCAGAAAAATAAAAGTTAACTTATTAATGGTCCACCTGTGATTAACTATGATTTATTTCTTATTAATTCTCCACCTTTAAACAACCTAGAGCTGTATGTTTAGGATCAGAAGAGAAGAGAGAGGTTTACTGTTGCTCTTTCTACTATGTCTTACTGGAACCAGGAGATATTTTCCTGGTTTTCTGAGCAACACCTGTTTCTGTCTACATGTAGAACTGGACTATAGGACCGACTGCAGCCATTAAATGCAATGTGGTGATCTGAAGGACCTTTTAATGTGTTTAGTAACTATAAGATTAAATGCTTTTAAATACCTTTTAAAGGTAAACGATCAGATATTTTTCACATCATGATGCAGATCCAGCTAGCTCACAGAGAGGGTTCTACTGTTTTCTATTAAGGCCAGGCCATTTAACTTTACCTGTAGCTCAGGTGAAAGTCTCTGATCATGACTCTGATGATGCTCATTAGTGAACCTCCACCTCATATCTTGCTGGGTGAATAAGTGATTTGTGCTAGCTTAGAATTAGCCCATTCTGAGCCAGCTCTCAGGTTTAACGCTAACTTCAGTCTGGGTTAATCCGCTCTGCTTCCACCTGTTCCTGGGCGCACACACCCACCAGGCTCCCTCTCTTTGGTTGGCACCGCGGCTGCTTTGAAATGAGGTGTCTCCCCTATTGTAGCCTCGTTTAATGCAATCAGTGTAACTTTTCGGGTAATTAATGAGGCAGGCCAACGCTCCAGGACTGAATAGCCATTCTGGACTTGTCCAGAATGGACAAATTGCCAGTCCGCCTGAGCCTGTGCATGCATGATGCTATCTTGCTGGCAAGTGAAAATAAAAGAAAATCATCAAGTCATGCATGCAGGATATATTTGTAAATTGGAATGATTCTATTTTTTGGGGGGGTTATATTGACTGTATCAGATTTTTTTTTTTTGGGGGGGGGGGGTTCATAACCCAAGAGGCAAATTACGCCTTTGGCAGAATGAAGTGAAAAGAAACTTAAAAATAAATAAAACTTAAGGCCAATTACGAGAGGAAAGGGACACGTAACAAACTGAAGGAAATCGGAATTTAAAGTAGAACAACGGAGGCAAAGAAAAATCGGACATGGAGCAGTGAAACAGAGCAGTGGAAGAATGGAAGAATCCAGTGAGGAACAGAGAAAACAAAACAGCTTAAGTACACAGAAATGAGGAGGGGACAGAAAATGAGCAGGAGCCGAACACAAAGAGACACAGGAAAGAATTGTAAAAGAAATAATACAAAACAAGAGGCTTACCCTAAAACAATAAACTAATTCGAAAAGCATCAAAAAATCATGGACACAGTGAATGAAGAAACCAAAACATGAAAGAAACTCAAAACTCAAACTAGAGTTGGGGCTGATCTGATCTGGTATCGATTTGGTAACCAATGTAAGGATTATGATTCTTGATTAACCCTTTATGACCAGCAGGAGCACCGGCGCTGCCATTTGCATATATATTTTTAAATGCCTGTAGAATTGCGACCAGAAACGCTAGAGCAATACTTTTTTTTGCAAATGAAACCGGAGAGTTAAACTTAAATATTCTACTCACCAAGTGTCCCAGAGCATGGTTTTTATTTGCAGACATCAAGTAAAAATCGCAAAAACCATACATTAAAATCCAGACTGCAGTGTATTTCCTACATCGGTATATGCGTGATGATATTGGACAAACTATCACATGATTTTCACACCACACACTCAACACGTACCTACACACTCGCACACACATTTATGGAGCCACAAAAAACGGATTTTAGTTCGCTCAAAGCTTTGGAGCTTATTACAACACCAGATGAAGGCGGGATTCTGTCCACTCATCTGGTCTGGATTCAGCCGACAGTGGAGATGAAGCGGATTTTATTGACGGGATTGATCCTTCACATGACATGTATGTATATGTCTATGAAATATTACTTGTTTCTGAGTTAGAGAAAACTAAGGAAAATATACACTTGAAAGAATTTCACCGTGTTACGCATCATTATTATATTATGCACGTTATGGACATATCTATCACACTGTAACGTTTTCTGTGCGCAGTGTTGATGAGGAGGAGGAGAAAGAAGAGATTATTTTTTTCCTTTTTTGTCGATGTTTATAAAAATTAGTGTATTTCAAAAATGAAGTTATGGACACACACCAAATAAATGTTTTGAAAGGATTTTTGCAACTTTTTAACATTACAATTTTTGAAGGATACAGCTATGATATTTCTGTATTTAGGAAAATATGTGTAAAAAAAATATATTTATATTTTTCTGGTGGGTAGTTGCACTTTTTAGCAATTTACTTAATATGGAGTCATTAATTAATTATTAACATTTGGGATGTGAGGGTGGTATTGATGTCCAGCAAATTGAAATGCTCCAAGAATTGCCCTACAGCATGTAAAAATGTAAAAATATGCTCTGGAGAACTTGTTCTGTGGTAGGCCATAAAGGGTTAATTAATATTTATCAAGAATTCTAATTAAAAATAAATAATAATACATTTCTTAACCAACAATCCTTGAATACGAATAAAAATGAAAGATGTCCTCTGGTGTTGTGATTATGGGCTCAAAAGCACTTAATAATTACAATTAGTTAATTCTCATTAATGATTGATAATTATTAACCAAAACAACGCAAAATGTCACTGTTTAATCAGCTACTCCACCAACCGGTGGAGGAACTCTGTCCTTATTTTGACAGATAAATCACTGTCAGATAAATCACCTCCTCCAGCCCCTCCAGCCCCTCCAGGGAAAATATGAGGAACCATTGCAGTCGACTAAAAAACAAGGAGGAAAACTCGTCTCCTTGGAAACACCTCTGTGGGTTTCCACCTGTGCCGGCGGGGTCTTCGATCGGGATATGAATCTTCTGATCTTCTTGTATCAGACAGAATTCTCAGGAGAGCTTTCAAACTCTTCTGGGAATGGCCGTGTGGAGAAAAAAAACTCACCTGCGAGCTTCTGTCTCTCCAGATATGCACCTCCGTTGCTTCGTCCCGTGAGACACGCTGGAAAGGGCAGCAAAAGTTTGGTTTCCGCGGGTTATATAATCCTAGGTGACGTCAGAGCTCCGACGCCTGTTGAGCTGCGTACGTCGAACTGCGCAGCCTGGTCGGTCTGTCTGAGAAAAATGAATGACCCCAACACCGACGTCATTCAGGAATCGGAAATATCCGATCCAACCTGCGGACATTTCTGATCCATGAGTCAACTCTGTGCTAAGTGTTGTCTGCTGAAATGGCTTCACAAATGATTCCCTGTCAGCTTCTCTGCTAGCTGGCTGTAAACTGTGGAACGGATCTCCCGAACGGAGACAGGGACCCATGAGACACGCAGTAACTAGACATGACCGTTCAGAAAATCCACTCCACAGCTTAAGCGAGCCAGCAGGCGAGCATTGAGCTTCTTTGTGGCTAACCTGCTTTTCATTCAAAAAATTTTGGCTGTGTGGAAATATTTTACTCTCGACTCGCCACAAAGCAGCACCGCAACATGCAATGTTTGCAAAGTGGCTGTACCAAGAGGCGGAACCTTTGCCGCGACAAACAACACAACAAACCTAATCAGACATTTTAAAAAGCCCCACCTAACGGAGCACGAGGATTTTGTAGCCAAGGGGCAGGAAGAGGAAAGTAGCCAGCAGGTATCACTTCTGGACTCATTCAAACAACAAGGTAAACTTCCTCTGGACAACATCAAAGCTAAATAGATTACTGAGAAGTTGCTTAACTTCATTGTACTCGATGACCAACCGTTATTAGTTATAAAAGATGAAGGATTTTGCAGTTTGATTGAACACAGATTTTTTTAATTGTTTGTATGTTTACACTTATTGCACTTTTTTATGTTTACATTTGAAAATGAATTTGTTGCTTCTACAAGAGCTTAATTTATGCTGATCAGATTCCCATTGTTTTAGTGTACATTTTTACACTTATTACACTTTTTGTTTATATTTACATTTGAAAGCATTAGTTGCTGCTAGAATTCAATCCTATGAGACTCACAATGAAAAGACACATTTGTGTGTTGCCCTGCGATGGACTGGCGACCTGTCCAGGGTGTACCCCGCCTCTCGCCCATAGACTGCTGGAGATAGGCACCAGCTCCCCTGCAACCCACTATGGAATAAGCGGTAGAAAATGATTGACTGACAAACTGAATTTAATTAGAGGCCATCCACCACCAGATAATGTGAGAAGTTCTTACCTAAGAACTGAGAGATTGTTGAG
Organism: Crenichthys baileyi; assembly: GCA_036173005.1. Classification (NCBI taxonomy): domain Eukaryota; kingdom Metazoa; phylum Chordata; class Actinopteri; order Cyprinodontiformes; family Goodeidae; genus Crenichthys; species Crenichthys baileyi. The sequence continues at coordinate 77,532 of JAHHUM010002069.1, read as the reverse complement.
CAGTTAACACAGAGTGGAAGTCTGGACGAACATAGGATGAGAAAGCTGAAGATGACCAGCAGCCGAGTTGTTGAAGAGAAGCTGTTGAAACTCCTTGAGTGGCTGCAGTAATTACTGCTCATATTCTAAATGAATGTCCTGGAAACTGACTGGGGGCAGATTGCATTGACTAGAGTCTGTCTGAAATGTTTGAGGAACCAGGAGGCTGTCATCTGAATTGAGAAAGAGGGGCATGTTAGGCGGACTAAATTTGTGACATTCGAGTGCGAATTTGAACATGGATTGGAAAGGGCAGAACAGGCCATCAAGGCAAGCGATAGAAATAAACAGGGGCCTTCTCTTTGGTATGTTTAAATAAAAGTTTGAAGAGGTCAGGATAAAACTTGAGGTCCAAAAGGGCTAAGTATCTTGATGGACCAAATAAATTATTAAGGGAGGTAATTTGCTTAACCTAGAGAAGCCATAGAAGGCTAGAAAAGGCACTGGAAAGGCGTGATTTAAGATAAGGGGAAAGAGGGCCAGAAAGAAGAGCTGTAATGAGATTATTTGAGGATAGGGAGCATAACAGGTCTTCCGGAATTGGGCTGAGGGATAGAATGATTAGCGATACCTTTGAGGAGGAGTTTGATAGCGCGATTTGAAAAAAAGGCCTGGAGCGGGTTCAGACGGGTGTTATTTGTGACTGGCCGTGGCAAAACCAGGAACAAGTCTACCTGGGGTCGTTTTGAGTTATTTACAGATCCTGAAAGAGTGGAGTCTCAGCTTTCCAATGATGTCAAACTTGTGGAAATCAAATAAGAATTGAATAAGATATGACCATCTGAATGTCTGCACTCACCAGACTACTTTTCTGAGAAATCAGCCTTGAAAGATTCGTTGTTTTCTCTCCCCGAAAGCAGGGCGGTGACAAAAGCTGCTAATTTGAATAACTTTGAATAGCTCACCTCCCCCAACTGTTTGTCAACAGAAGCTCCAACTGACTGCAAGACTTCTGTCACTGAACTCATAGTAGTATTTTTCTATGTAAAGATAATTTACAGCACTGCATTCCAATCTATTTTTTATATTATTTATGTCTGGAAATTGCATCATGACTGCAACCTAATGCCTGCATCCTGGTGATTGGTTTGGTTTCCTCTTGTTTTTAGATCAGTCTCACTTAAAGTTCCAGTCTATTAAATGTTCTGCCTCAGGCCGAGTTTGAAATCCTATCTCACAGCAATTAGCAAAATCTCATAATAATGTGGATGTGTTCTTCTTAATATGTAATATGAAATGTCCAAAGATTATTGTAGCATGCAGAAATATTGTTTATCAGTCTTCATTTTATGTGTGCAGCTATGAATAGAGCTATGGGCTAATAGCTTACACCTTCTGAATACGTGTTAATCTAGAAGAGGCTGGTGCTTCAGCTATTTAATCTGTATGTACCCATCAAATTTTATGTCTGCAAACCTCTTGACTTTAATGGACCAAGGAAGAAAATGGGCAATAACTTGACTTTGATCATGTCACAAATGTAATTTTTATTTACAACTTTATACACATTACAAATTGTCACAGTCACAGTGTCACACCATCATCCTCTTCTGTGTCCTGTTCTGTGTAGTGCTTTGTGGTGCTGGGCATGTAATGTCCTTTGCTTCATCGGAACAGAATGGCCTAATCTTTGAATAAAGATAAGTCTGCCTTTCCGTGGCCAGTCCAGGTGCAGGCAGGGCAGGAACACAGACGACAGGGGGTAGAACTCCTGGGTCAAACAGGAGCTGAAAGCTAACAGGCTCTGCGTCATTGTGAGTCCTAGCTAGGACCACACCAGGTCTTTCGGCATCAAAGCTGTTAATAAAAGCACACAAAAGACAATTAAAATATTGCATGTCTCTTTGTTATTGAGAAATACAGACTGTGGAAGTCTGCATAATACATACCTGAAGTGCTGGTAACTCTTGATCTGTGGGAGCTTTCGGAAGTAGGGACTCAGGTGTGCCTGCCAGTCAAACGTGTTGACTAACACCGTGCCATCTTCCAGTCCGACCAGCTGTGGGATGTTGAGGCGACTTTCTGGCGAGCTGTTTTCCACTAACTGTACACAGAAGGACCATAATAGAAATATTATTTTAAAAAGTATTTTAGTTTTCATGCATATGACTTACTTTCTTCTTCGATTTTCTATCAGATGGAATAGACTTACTTTGGCGATATCTGCTAATGTGCTGACCCTGGTCCTCTTGTATGCTTGTTTAATAAGCCCAAAGCCACAGTCTGGGGCAAACTTGGTGGGAAACAAAGGAAATATTCAGCTTATGGTTTACATTGACAAGTGCTGACAACATTGGTATGACAACACACCACGTTTTTTCTGCATATTGGTGTGTTTATAGAAATAAACCTCTAACACAAAACATAAAAACAGGTATTTGTTTTTTGTTTTATTTTTCAACCTCAAACTTTGATTAAAAATACAACCCCCTCCCCCCCACTCAAGTCGATTTTCACATTGTGAATGGGATACAGTAGATGCTAACCTCGTGTAGCTACGCTAGCCAAAAAAAACTTTCGTTGTGAACACTGATCACCCAGTGCAGGGGGAACAAAAAACCTATCTCAAGCTTAGATTGAAAATACAACCCCCTCTCAAGTTAATTTTCACATGGGATACAGTAATTGTCCAGCTAAACTCGTGTATCTACGCTAGCCAAAAAACTGTTGTTGTGACCACCGATCACCCAGCGCAGGTGGAAGAAAAAAAAACACTACCTCAAGCTTAGATTAAAAATACAAACACAAACCTCACTCAAGCCGATTTTAATATTTGGCTGGTCAGGTTTATGTGATTTGTCCGCTTCAGTACATGATTTAAAATAGTTTTTTAAAAACTTATCAAACTCACCCCATAAGAAACTGAAAGGTATTCCGGCAGACTTCGATGCCTCCGATGGAATACGTTGTCCTGGCGTGTTTTCTTTTCCGTGGTGTCTTCTTGGTGGATGTGGTCATTGCTGAAGTTTCTAGCGTACACCGGTTTGCTTCAAGATGTCCGATTATTCTCATGTCCTGCCAGAATCTGAAGAGAGTCCGGCGACGGTACTGCTGAACATGTGAAGCGCTGTAACAGCCACGATTCAGTTCGTTTGCCACACGTTGAGCTTGGTCCACCGTGAAGAAATACATTATTTTTTCATAGGAGCTGTTAAGTAGCCACGAGGTTTCTTGAAGCACACTGGTTATTGGTCGACAAGCATAACAAAAGCCAGCGCGGAGCCAAACAAAGCCGCTACAGAAATGAGCTGAGGATTTTCCCCTCCCCAAAATGTAAATACGAACTGGCTGATTTAAGGCTCAAAACAAGCCGAGTTTAAATATTAAATTTACCATTTTAATACCTCCAAAACTGTTATTTAAAGAATTGAGTGGATACTTCATAATTTCAACTTGCACATTTTGCAATAAAACGAAAATAACCATTTTCTCAGAAATGGACAGTTTTTCCTCATTTTCGCCGTTTGTGCTCTGCCGACTTGTTCCTGGTTTTGCCGTGGCGCGTCACATTTTGTGAAGAAATTGATGTCTGCTAGTAAGCTCCAGATATAAGGGAATTTAAAACAGTGGTGTTCAAAACAAAGGTTATGAAGGCCAGGACTGTTTGAATGAGGACTTGTTACAGAGGGGTATGATGGGCAAGGTATTATTTAGAAAAGGTTTGCCAGGCGAAAGAATATGATCTGGATGGAAGGAGCTAGACCTGAATTACAGTAGGTTTTGCTAATTGGAGCAGAGAATGGAGAGAAGGGATTAATCCAGTTTCAGGTCTTCGCGGGTTGGAATAGGAGTGGGTTGAACATTGGCAGTTAGACAGAGACTGTGAAAGATTTGAAATTTGGAGAGAGAGAAACCATCTGCGATTGAGTTAAAATAACTTGGAACGCAATGAGAGGAAATGAAGTCATATGAGATTGCTTGCTAGGTTATGCGTCGGAGGTAGGGCATGATAGACTTAGAGGAGGAACGGCCTTTATTTAAAGCTTCCACAGGCTGCATTGACACATAAAGCAACGATACGTATTCTTTTCCAATAGCGGCCCCAGACGCAACAGGCCAAGGCGATGGGAATGACATCATAGAATGCTGAAGATTCTGACTGAGAAAAGGGGGAGGCCATCACGTCAGCAAACCATTTGTCCTAAGAAAAAACCCAAAACCCAAGGACGGAGCTAAGTCCGTGAAAATGACCTTACTGATATTGTCTGTTCATAAATTGTTTATAAGAATTTGTTATTCTGCTGCGGCAGTAATGCATTTAATGTTTATATTTTGAAAACACTTAGTACAGGAAGGTGCTGTAAATCAATTGTTGCAAGCTGAACAGAGCAGCGCCAACCCAGTGTGCAGAGAGAAAGTGTGATTCACGATTATTATGGGAAAAAATATAGTTAAGAAGTATATTGAAACAGTAAATGGTTCCTTAGCGCCTGGTTGATAAGGGAACAAAGTTGGTATAATGTTCGAATTCGTAGATGAATATTTAGATATCTACGGAGCAAACAGGTTGCTGTTTGATGTAGCTTTATTTTTTTTTCTTCTTCCCCCACTAGAAGAGGGTCCTAATATCTTTGGTAAGTTAGTCACGCTAGGCGCATACTAAGGTTTACTAGGTTTACAGTTGAAATATTATGCGTTTTATTTTATTTTTAATACAGGGAAAATATAGAAGGTGATGGTTACAAGTTTAATAAATATACGTGGTAAAAGCACTCAAAGAAAAGATTGACAGGGATAAAGGGGGTTGTAATAATTTGAAGTAAATAAATTATTTATGGTAAATAATAAAAGGCAAAAAGGTTAAAAGCATATTGTTTGAGTTACTAAAGGTATTTGCGTTCTGTATATTTTTAGCTCTTATGATGTGTGACACATGCAAGGCTCTGTCAATAAAGGATTGTGAAATATCCGTTTGAGAGACCATTTTTTCAACCGGGACTACAGGCCGTAAAAACTGAGTCAGCCGAGAGAACGACATCGCCGTAAAAGAAGGAGATACCGTTCCAGTTCGTAAGGAGACTGGAGCGGGAATCCAGCAGTTTAAGTTTAGCTGGGCAGGCGTGTTGGAAGAAAGGAAGAGAGAACAAGAGCGCTCTGATGGCCGACGAGCCGCAGGAATCAGAGGTGGCTTGCGTCATGATAAAATTTCAGTGGCGAGAAAAGACCAGTCTAGGCAGACTCCTGACTGAACGAGGGTGTATGCAGCTTTGTGGAGAAGGATTGTGATACTGATAGAAAAATCAGGAAGCCATGTTTGAAATGTAGGTCGACGATGAGGGACGGATAATCGGTTAACTGAGCAGTAAACGTCTCTGAAATGCCTAAAGGCGGTCACAACCTCATCAAAAGGGAGATTTTTAGTAAGGTGGGATGAGATGATTTAAACATAGCAGTAAAGCCATCAGGGGAGGTGACACACTGGTCGCCCTTGGGAGATGGTAAAATGAGAGAAAACAGATAAATGAGCTGCCCCTGCAGGATTTGGAGCGGAGCCTGAGCTAAATGTTAGAATGCATGGGAGTACATGATCTACCTGAATGTAAAAGAAGAGTTGGAAACACAGAGTGCTTGAAGGGCATATGAATGAGGAAAGAGTAGACAAAAGAGAATGAAGTGATACATCTCACCCTTAGAGACGAGCCAGAACAAGCATTGTGATGGTGAATGTCAGTGGGAGGGGCCGAAGAGCGGGTTGAACGTCGGCGGAGCGGAGAAGAGGAAGTGCTGACGTGGCAGAGTTGGAGGCCAACTCCCGGAGAAGCCAAGTAAGAGATGATATTGGGTGCTGGAGAGAATCCATGGACGAGATGAATAAAGCAGGGAAGAATGTGGGATGGCTGGAGAAGAAGACGTTGAAGCCTGGGTTTGTAAGGAAGATCAGAGGAGAACCGCTGCAGAAGCCGGCCGGCAGGAGCCAGGGTGGAGGCAGGGCGACCTCGACGACGCTTAGCGGGAGAATTGGAGGAGTTGTTAAGGTGCTTTCCACTTGCCCGGAGCTGAGACGAGGGAAAAGGGGCCATTGAGGCGGGAGGCCAGACGAACAGTCCTACGAGCGGAAGAGGAGGAAGGAGGGCGAGGATCGTCACGAAACAGTGCGAGGAACCGATTTAGTCGCCAGAGTCATAGTGGACATGACACGGCTGATCATCGCAGCTCAGCTTGAAGAGCGAGGAAGTCCATGAGTAAAGATCTTTAAAGCAGAGCCTTGGTCGGTGATTGGCTGAAGAGGAAATGCGTACTCGATGCTGATTGGCTGGAGCAGGGACGCATGGTAGACTCACTGAATGGAGCACAGGAGGGGGTGAGTTTTCCAGATTGAATTTACGTCGAAACTCCATGAGCCAGCAGAATTAATTTGTGCTAATGAATCAGCCCCCTTTGTATCTTATTTGCAGAGGGTAGTTTTGTGAGTAGTTTACCATTTATGGTTGTCCTGGATTTAATAAATACTGATGGTCAATTTGAAACTCTCTGCATATTTGTTTTCAGGAGGGGATTTTTCTGGTTAACAGGATTTATTGTTTTTCTGATCTTACACTTACCTAAAATTACCGTTTTGGGACATACATGCATACAATCTTAGATTATCCTACTTGCCTGCAGAGAGGAATTTATTACTCCTCATAAAATTAACAAGAATGGTAATAATAATGTTCAAGCAAATAGAGCTCTGGTATCGGAATAGTATCGGTATTGTATCCAAATTCATATAACGTAACTCAAGTGAAAAAATGTGGATTGGTGCATCCCTACACCAAATAATGCAAGATCATAACACTGAAACTAAATAAAAACCAGATTTTACTCAGAGGAGCTTTGTAATTATCCACAGATCTTTAATAAATAAAACTTTTGAGATGTAAAAAACATGACCTACAAAGCAGTATAAACTAAGAAATGTTCAGCACCCTCCCACCGTAAAGCTCCACAAGTCTTCCCTGACAAGTCCTCAAAGACATATAATTTCAATCCATATCAAACTTCAATCATAAATCAACCTTATCTTAAACAAAACAAAAAAACGCAGTGTTATTTATGCTTGCACTGTCTAGGATAGATTTCTAGCTGCTGATTTGGCTCTGGTGTATTAGGTAAGACTGCAGGAGGAGAAAAAGTACCTCCAAAAACTACACAGGTTCTTGACAAGGTTCATGCAGTGGTAACGCAGCTACATGTTTGGGTCATTGGTCCTTATATTTACTTAAATTTAAAGGCAAGGCAAGTTTATTTATTTAGCACATTTGAGTAGCAAGACAATTTAAAGCGCTGTTCATGGAAAAAAGAGACAGAGACAAAATAGGGAAAGCACATTACAGTGGCATAATTAAATAATTAACGAACACAAATAATTAAAGACAATGAAAATAAATTATTCGAATGATAAGATGATGATAAAAAATAAAAAATTTATGGTAAAATGATTGATGAGAAAATGAAAGGAAAGGTGGACTGCAAACTTATTTAATAATGTTTAGATAGTGTCAAGATTCACTGTGGTTTGGTTGAACCAAAGTGCAGACTGATGCTCGGGAATCGCATGGTGAGTCAAAAGTCTCTTTTTTTTTAAAACAGGAACTTACAAGAGCCAGCCAGAGCATTGAAGACAGACAGATGAGGGGCACCAAAAAAGGGGAACATCAAAGGAACTACCCAAAAACAGGACAACGGATGATAACAGGGTGCTAAACGGGAGGAACCAGTGGTGACAAATGAAAACCAAGTGGAGTATGAACCAATGAGCAGGGAGACATGTTAATCAGATAACGTGGCACAGGTGTGGAACAGGCTGCAGGGAAACTGAGGGGAATGTGTCTAATTAAAACTAATGAGCAGAAGGAAAACAGGGACAGCTGAACAGAAAACTAAGAAACTAGACTAAATAACAAAACCAAGGGAAAAACAGATCAGAATAGGAAAATATAAACAAACACATGAAACGTATAATCTAGAGAGTAACCAACTACACAGAAGAGAATAACTAAAGTAGGATAAACAGAAAAAACACCTGGCAAAGCAAAAGGGAAAACAAACCCAGAAACCTAAGACTGGCTGGACATGACCGACAGCAAAGGCCACTCTAAACAAATACGTTTTTAATCGTTTTAAAGCAATTTATGGTTTCAGCACTTTTACAGTTTTTTGGGGTTTTTTCCGATTGTGGGCACAAGAATAAAAGCTGCTTCTCCATGTTTGGTTCTGGTTCTGGGTGTGCAGAGTAGATTTGAGCAAGAAGACCTCAGAGGTCTGGGTGGTTGATACACTGACAACAAGTCTATAATGTATTTTGGTGCTAAGCCATTCAGTGATTTATAGACTAATATAATTATTTATTTATTTATTTTTTAAACTGTTTCCTGTCCGGCAGAGTAGCGCTCAGAATTGCTGTCTGAGTGCCAAGAAAAAGTCCAACAGATCTACTTTCACAAGTGGCTAACGCTTTAGTGCTCTGCTTGATATTTATAAAAGAAACTTTATTAGAGACTGCTTTGGGATTATTTCAATTGTTACGGAAACGGAAACGAAAAGGGAAAAACTAAGATGCACAAAAGAGAGAGAGGTGGGGCAAAAAGGACAAAGGCAGAGAAGGAGAAAAGAATGCAGGATAGAAAGAAGAATGAAGAGATTACAAGATAACACCCTGCTTGCTTCTACACCTCCAGAAACATATATAATAACAGCATTATTACCAAAAAGTGCAAAGTACAAATGAATGCAAGATGCATTTAGTGGTAAATGTGACTCAATATAGAACATTTGTGTATCTGTTAACACCTGAATCTAAACACCTGTGGGTGTGAGTGTGAGCGCACCCATGTATACAAGGTTTCTGCATTAAAAATATGCAATAGCGAGTGTGAGGAGCCACAGACCTGGCCCTCAGGACCCAAGACAGACACGGGGGAGATCCGAGCCACAGACATCCAAAGGTCCCCCAGAGCTCAGCAACCCCAGGAGATCCACCGCCGGAACTACCGCAACTCCCCAGAGAAGAGCAGGGGAGAGTCCCAGGGGAACCACCCAGCAGCCACGTTGCAGAAGCCCCAGGGAGCTGCAGCGACAAGCCCACAGGTCCCGCCAGCAGCCGTCTACGCCAGAACAGATCCAGCTATGGACCTAGAGACCCGAGACCCTGGGATACATCATTCCCCAAGCAGTGGCCCGACAGAGCTCAGGGGCCCAGGCCCCGACAAGCAACTGGCACACACCAAAGGACCCAGCTCCGGACACCAAGAACCGCAAGTACACCAGCGGGCAGAGACACCAACCACTGGCAGGTAGTGTGGCGGGGAGGAAATAGGCCCCACATTTGATTGGAGGACTAAATTGATCCAGGAGAGAGCAGCTCAAGACCCAACCTGACACAAAAACAGGCACAGTCACAATCACAATCACACATTCCCACCCTCATGCCTGCACAGGAGGGAACGCGTTTTCAGGAACACCAAGGTTTTCTGGCCCATGATAATGACTCGTAGAGCATTGCTCTTGGATCTATGTGCTGAACCGGATCCAGTATTGGAGAGACTGACCCCATGGAACCAAGCCTTCCCTGTTTAATTACAGGTGTTAACCACTCTCGGGTTCCGGGCAACTGGCTCTTAGCAGCACGAATTAGCCCACAGTTATGTGTTTAACATAGTCAACAATTAATTAACTGTCTGTCTGAAGCCACTTCTATGAACAATATTATTCTGTGAAATTATCTATAGGTCTGGGATATCGCAGCCAGCACTAAGCAGAATAATACCTGCCGTCCTGGATGGCATCGTTAACATGACCAGTTGATACATAACATTTTCCTACTCTGTGGCGACCAAACATATTTTTCGACTCTCCACCTAACTCACCAACATATCGATTTCTGCCACTCTCTTTGCCCTTTTCTCTGTGGTTACCATTGTTAACCATGAAATAACAGATTAACTGGCTGATTTAACTACACATTGACATTAATAAGGTGCTTTGCATTGACCATTGTTGGTTGAATGTGGACGTGTAGAGGGCAGAACATGAGGTGGAATCTCTTACACAAATGTTGAGGTGCAGCTGTGATTTATAAAGGGGGAAATTGTTTGCAGGTGTACGTGCGCATGGTTTTATAAGTCTGGATGAGGATACCACTGTCACCTTACTGAATCTTGTTTTGAGTCACCTGGATGGAAACAAAGCTCATGCCAGGCTTTTATTTGTGGATTTACTTCAGCTTTTAACATCATTCGGCCTCATGTTTTAGTTAGCCGTCTCTTAAATGGTTTTAATCTGAGTAAGAATCTTGTAGGGTGGATCCTCAGTTTTTTAACTGACAGGACACAGAAAACAAGGGTTAATGGAGTGTTGGCTGACCCTGTTTGCAGTTCCACTTGGTCACCACAAGGTTGTGTCCTGTCAACGTTGCTTTTTATCCTGTTCACCAGCATGATGCAAAGCCAGAATGAGAACAGGTTTATTCTGAAGTATGCAGATGATTCTGTAATTGTGGGCTTGCTTCAGGAAGGGGAAACCAGCCATGGGCCAGTTGTGCAGGATTTTGTGAAGTGATGTGAGGAGTCTTTTCTGTTGATGAATGTAAAGAAAACCAAAGACATGGTAATCGATTTTAGGAAAAACTGCCACTGTTTTGACCCAGTCTCCATTCAGGGGGAGACTGTGGAACAGGTGACCCAGTATAAATACCTGGGCACATGTATTGACTCGGGGCTGAATTTTGAGGCTAACTCAGGGAACTGGCTGCATTCAATGTTGACAACACTCTTATGACCATGTTTTATCGTTATTTTATCGAATCTATTATGTTTTTCTGTCTATTGTCTTGGTTTGGAAATGCTTCTGCAAAAAATAAGAATCGCCTCAATCAGATTGTGAAATGGGATGCCAAGCTTATTGGGCAGCCACAGGTGAGCCTCGATTCACTCTACACCAATCAGCTGCAGAGACTGAGCTCCAGCATCATGCAGGACCCTCTGCACTCCCTGAACCACCTCTTTCAATACCTGCCTTTAGGACAGAGGTTGGTGGTTCAAAAATGTAGAACCAAGAGATATAGAGTCAGTTTTATCCCAACAGCAATTGTCTTTTTTAATAATATGTCTCACCGCCACTAGGGACTGTTTTTAGTTTTTAGCATTTTGTACTTTGTGTCTTGGTATGAGCTGTTGAATGTTTGTGTTGATGAATCTCTTGTACTGCAACCTAATTTACCTATGGGTACTAATAAATACACCTTGAACCTTGAACTAACCCACATAACCCATTTTTTGTGTGGACCAGGCAAAACGTCCACAAAATGTTGATGTCCCGTCAGGGATTGATCCACATAATGCTATACATACAAGTGCACGCACACACACACACACACACACACACACACACACACACACACACACACACACACATCTGTGTCTCTTACACTGCTTGTTATTCTCATTTTATTGTTGATTATTCATGACTCATTTTTACTTATTTCGTTATTATTTTGTCTTTTCTTTTAATGCTGGCAACAATGTCATCCAGGGAACTGGCACTGAGATTGGTGGACTCTTTCTTATACAGAAAGTACTACAGTGTTCACCTGAACAACAAACTGGACTATAGTCACAACACTGATGCTCTTTACAAGGACAGAGCAGACTCTACCTGCTAAGGAGACTGAGCCCGTTTGGAGTGCATGGGGACCTTCTGAAGACCTTTTATGTGGTGGGATCAGCCATCTTTTATAGTGTAGTATGTTGAAGCAGCAGCTTATCTATAGCTGAGAGGAAGTGGTTAGATAGGCTCATTAGGAAGGGCAGCTCTGTCCTAGGATGTCCCCTTGACCCAATGAGGGTGGTGGGAGACACAAGGACTGTAGCAAAAATGACATCACTGTTGGACAATGTTTCCCACCACATGCATGAAGCTGCAGCAGAACTAGAAAGCTCCTTCAGTGACAGACCTCCGCATTCTAAGTGCACAAATGAACAGATCCGTTCTCCTAGGTGTTAGTCTTTATAACCATCACAGCTCCCAATAAACTCAGTGTTTACGTCCCTGTTGATGTTTTTCAATTTCCTGTGAATATTTTGTTATTGTTTTTCATGCACAAATATACATTCAAATGTTTTTTTACAATGTTCTACTTAGTTGCTTATTTTGTATCTGAGTATAATATATAATTTATAATGTATAATTTAATAACTGCACAGTATGCTGTAAATGTGCTTTTACTGTATAGTCTCTTAATCTTACTTTCTGTTTATAGAATTTACCATTGTGTGAATCTGCATGCTTCCATTTGCCTGTCACTTTGCTGCTGGTACACCAGAAATTCCCAATTGAGAGATAATAGGGTATATTTCTATTCTATACCTATTTATCATCTATTGGCAAAGTTTGGAATCCACTGTTTATACTGAGAAAAACAGCTCAACATGGAGGTTATTACCCGGAATGAAACTTGGAGGTTATTACCCGCAATGAACTGTCCGATTTGAACATAATTTGGTATAAATGCGGACCACTAGGTAAGTAGTGGCATTTTTAGTAGAGCAATGTGTTTTTGGCAGTTCCCAGATAGTCTTGAAGTCACTCAAGACAGTGAGTGAAAGTCACCAGACACATTTACTGTCATACTTACTGTCTGTCTGCTCCACTTAGAATGCCACTAGTTGTACCCTCTGGTTCCCTTTCTAGGCATGTCAGCTCCTTACAAATCAAGTGATTTACATGACCATGGGTGGTCTGCATGTGTAACAACATACATCCAAATCAGACCATTCCTTCTGGGTGTCTATCTTGGTGTTTCACCGTTTTCTATCTGATGTCAAATCCAGAGCGCTCCCTGAAAGAGGCAAATCTGACAAGGATTGTAAAAACTGCTTTTAAATTGCTTCTGTAGCACTGCATGTCATAGCAATTATGTGACAATGTCAGAAACATTTTCAGTTTTTACGATTAAATGTCATAAAATAGTATTTTGAATGACATCTTAAGTGATAAAAGTAAATGTAAATGAGACATACTTTGGACAAAGCACATTAACAAAAATGCATGTAAACTGAAGGGCATTAGGTTAAACCAATACAGCTGTTGTATGTATGTATATATGTATGTAGCCTATGTAAGGATGCATGGCAAGTTTGGTCATTTGTGTTTTAATGAAAATCATAAATAAACCCAATCTAAGACTTCTGCAATCACCCTGGGTCAGAAATTAGAAAATATGTATGAGTTGATTTCTCTGAGGCAAAAGTCAATTTTATTTGTGTTCAAAACATCTTCTCTATTTCAAAGTCACCTGTTAATTCAGTTCTAAGTGTTCAGACAGATGGGGGCAGACGGTCTCAGGGTTTCGCTAGTTTAACGTGTATCTGCAGGTGACTAGTTGTGGTCAGCTGGTTTTAACAATATCACCAATCATTGTTTGGTTGGTTGAACATTTTATTGTCTGCATGGAAACTCCTGGGATGCACCAGTGAAAAACTTTTCACACTGAGCTCCGAATACATTATCTATGACTAACTTTGTTTGTTTATGGTTCAGCAGGGCAACATGTGCCCTCTGCTGGACCGAATAGTCAGCTACATAGGACTATGCCTTTAGACACCTGCTGTGCACTCAGACTGGTAGTATAGTTTAGTACTTTTACTCAGATACCAGAAAAGGGTATCGTCTGAATGATGTTTATTTTGTTACTACATTTTAAGGATTATATTAAATTATTTTATAGGCTTGTTTAATTTTTTGAGATCTTCCTGTATAATATGCTGAGCCGCTGCAGAATAAAATAATCCACTCAACACTATGTAAATCAGAAGGAATTGAGACTGCCTACAAGATTAGATCAGATCAGATAAGCTTCTGTTGCTTCCGAGAGAAAACAGGTGGGAATGATCCGAGTTCAGACTGTGATGCAAGTACAAAACAAATTCTAAATTAAAAAGCCAAGAGACATGGAGATAAAACCGAAATTAAACATGAAAAAGAGAAGCAAGACCTGCCAGTTCTAAAAAGTTAAGTGTCCCAGTGCTTACACAGGGACATATCTCCACACATATACCCTGCCACTGCCACTGCGGAACCCACTGAACCCGTTCACAGGGAGGTCGTGGGGTGACATCTTAATGGGTTTAATGGTTCTCGCAAAGGGAAGATGAAAAGGAGTAACCCGTTCCTGTCCGGTGTGTGAGTGTGTGTGTGTTTGTTTGCGCCAACTGAGTACTCACCTAACACAAACACCACAGAGATTATGTTAATCAGGAACATGTCGCGTCTGGCTGTAATCCCTGTGCTCAGGTTGCTTCCTTCCTCTTCTCACTCTCTCTGTCTGTCTGTCGGATATCTCTCACTGAAGCTCTACTGACATGGTAAAGCGAGCGCAGCCTGGTCCCCGAGCCGACCGCTATAAGACTCCAAGCACCGCAGGAGTGATGGCACAGTCCTTCACGGGGCGCACATTCCGCAGGTACGCGCAGCTTCTCCTCAGGAGTCCGCTCATAAAACCCAAGGTAAACACTTTCCTCGCTGCTGTTAACCGATCAGCGTACACGCGCTGCCCCCAGCCAACTTTTCCAGCTGGTTTGTCTGTCGGCGTCAGACAGGACTCTGAGTTTGGACTGCCTACTCTTCCTTTCTCACGCGCACTGTCACAGAACGCACTGACAGAATGTCTCTCCCTCTGACTGTAAACTCCGCGCGCAAGTCCGGAGCAGCACGATGCTCAACGCGCGTTTTCCAGTATCCACCTAAACTGCCTCGTGCATCTGATAGCTGCAGTAAACCGGGCGCGTGTAACTGCGCGTGACACGCACAGATACGCTTAGAAGGGCGCGTGCCAGTCTTTCCCTCTCTCTCTCTCTCTCCAGGTATCCAACAAGCTCCTCGCGCACGGAATGACTCCGCGTGATGATCTAAACGTGCAATATGAGATGGAGCATGCTCGTTAGGGCATAAACTTAAACGCACAGCAGCAGAGCCATTTTCATTAATTACAATCAGTGTATTCCTAAATACGTGATATATGGATGGTTTAAAGTGAATTTAATATTCCTTTCACGAACAAATGGTATTAAGGTAGATTTTAGACCTCTTTCTAGAAAAAGTACTACATATTTTTGCATACTTTTTTAATCCATATTTTTGGCATGTCAGTTTCATTTTTTCCCCACTATGGTTTATAAAATATTTTAAAATGATTTCTCACAATTTTGTAAAAATAACGTATTTATGTAACTATGTTAAATTGACGTTATAAAATTCTTTTTTTTCTTATTTTTTTCTTTTTAATGCATACTTTTGGTTTGTAATTTCAAAGAAATAATTTTTTTGCCAAAATTCAGTTTTGTTCTGCTACTGTGCAGTGCCTGCTGAGTGTTCTGGAGCTAAGGGTCTTGCTCAGTGATACAGTTAGTGTTACCCAGGAATGTGCGGCCTCTCTAGGACGCAAACGCCCTGCTCGCTAACCACTAGACTAGGGGTCCCCAATTAAAATAGCAGGCGGTCCACTCCCTCCCTCATCCAAACACTTGAGGTCCGAACATTTTAAATCAAGAGATAAAATTTTTTTCTTTCATCTTTATTTAAAGTTTATTTAAAAACTACTGATCAATGATTCAAATAGCCTTGAAATCATCTGCTCAACAGAAAAGAGCAATACAATTTTAGTACCAACATTTAACACACTTGAAATGGTACAGTCGAGCTGGGTCTGTATATCTTGGTATAATTCTGCTCTCCTTGTGCTTGTGACAGGCATGGCAATTTGCTTCACCTTTTCCTTAAGTTTCTGTCCTTCTTGTCCATCTAAAAGTGTTTCTGCCACAGCTTCCATGCACTCTTTGATCATTTCCCAGTCAGTGAAAGGCTTTTTGTGTTTTCCCAAAAACACTCGTATGCTCGCTGTTGTGCTGTAAGAGACTGTATGCTTCTGTCCATCCATCTTTAAATGTGTGATTTTCATAGTCCATTTTACGTATTTTTGATGAAGCCATCTTCTTTTACTCACTCATCTGCGCAGCAAGTCATTGTACTATCAGCAAGCTCCCAAACTGGTAACTTAGCGAAGGATCTGCATAGCTTCTTCTTTGTCCATTTCTGGTAGTTGGCATACAACGATGTGGTGCATTACTGCCACCAACTGGCTTGGAGTGTGGACCCACATAGCTGTCCCTCGCGCCTGTTCAAAAGTCAGACACGGCAGCCGACAGGAATAAAATGTTTATATCTACAGTAAATGAGAAAATGCTTTGCAGTTAGGGTGGCAGCAGCAGCCCTGACTGAAGCAGCTCGCTGCCTGACTTGCTTCACGTACAGCCTGGGGCCAGACGCTCCACAGGGCTACCCTGGTCCGCTAATCCGTGACCTCTGCACTAGACCACCGCTCCCACAAAGAAATTGGTCACTTTCGAGGCAGAATGAGAATAGACAGGTATAGATTATCCAGCCAAGTTATTTTCTTTTTTGTTTCAAATTGTTATTTATGTCTTTTTATATTTAGTAAGTTTTATTTATCTAATTTAAAAAGTAAACGTTTAAGGGTAGTATCTTCATTCATTTTTTTTTTATTTCAGTACAATTGTATTTATGTTTTCGAAGCTGCTTCTATATACAGTTGGCCATAGCAGTTCAAACACCTTATGCAGAAATTAAGATATTGACTCACTGTTGCACTGAGCAATGCCAGCCTGTGTCTGGGTTCACTTCACTGTATGATGCTGGGTTTATTAGGAAAATATTTTCTCTTCTCTCCTTTTTCTATGTAGTTTAACAACTTCATCACCCTGAAGAGATGAAGATGAATAGACAGTAAAGTTTATCATCCCAACATGAGACATTTATATTCACATCTGGTGAAGGATCACTTCTCAGAGGAAAAGGAAAAACATACAGCAGCCCAAAAAGACATAAAGCACGCAGACTAGGTAATTACTCATGTGCTACTGGGGAATGGAATGCCAAAATGCCTGTAAAAAATCCTACAGACGCATAACTCTTCATTAACTCTCAAAGAAACACTTAGATACCTCAAGACAATGTAAGATTCAAAAGTAATGGGACTGTCATGCTTCAAGAAGGTTTGACTGGTATGTGTAAAATAAGAAAATGTATTTACAATAAGGAAAAATATTAAAAACATAATTGTGGGGCTTCAATTGTTCTGTTCTGAGGTGTCTGGGGAAAGCAGAAAACAGTTCAGTCAAGGCAGAGGAAAATAATGAGAGGATGATTTCCGAGTAAGTGATTGAATGAAACTGCTTACTGTGCTGAGGTTGGAGCTAGAGCTTTAAAGAGGGGATTGATTCTGGTGGCTGCTTGAATAGAGGTAAGTTAAATCCAATGGACTTCTGACTGTAATGGGACTACTGAAAGTGATCCAGCCGGGAACTGAAGAGAGAGCATCAGAAAGCGGGCAGGCAGAGAACTGAAAGAGACGACTGCTGGCAGCAACCGTGGATGATTTCTTGGAGACGTCTGTTGTGAGGGACCGAGCAGTAAAGGCATAGCGGACACTGGAAAGTATATTCCAAGTGGGTCTTTATTTACCCTACAACCTTCAAAAAGTAGCAAAGTTCCAAAATATAGCTTATGGGCCCGTAAAAGAGGTCAACTAAATATAACTCTTCTCAGAACGGGAACTCACAAACTGTTAACTAAGAAAACAAAATATACACAACGTAACTCCAAAACTGACCTGTCACAAAGACACAGAAGGTTAACCTATATAGTTAATTGGCCAGATCATTCATACACATTAGGGGGAAACAGAACTAAAACATTACTACTACCTAAGTACCAAAGATGTAAATTAACATAAACACACCTCTAGCTGACAGGGCAATAGTTGGTCCGTTTAGCTGGCATTATGCTTTCTAAGTCCTCAGCTCTTGGCCACGCTCTTTCCATGACAGGAAGCAGCCGACTCCCCCCCCAAACCAGGTAACTCAAAAAAAAAAACTAATCAGTAAAAACAAATCACATCGTGCTATTATCTGTGTGTTCCATACTATTATTGTTAGTTTGAAAGGGAAAATTTAATGAATTACCTAACTAAAACACGTTTAATCTAAAAAAAAAAACAGACTTATGAGGTGAGTGTGTGAATTGACTTTACCAAAAAGGGGGATGAAGCCATCACACACCTCCCTCTTCAGGACTCTCGCTTGTACAGCGAGAGAGGAAGTCAGCTGTAAGGTTACTCCTCACAGGGATGTGCTTGATGATGAAGCGGAATGGTTGCAGTGCAAGGTACCACCTTGTAATCCTTCCATTCGTCTCTTCATCTTTTCCATCCACTGAAGCGCACTGTGATCTGTCTCCAGGGTAAATTCTCTCCCAAGGAGGTAGTACCTCAAGGAAATAAGGGGCCCATTTATGGCCGAGCCTCCTTTCCAACTGTTGAATACCGAACCTCTCTTGGGAATAGCTTTCGGCTTATATAAGCGACAGGATGACGTTCACTTTCTTGACCTTGAAGAAGTAAACCCCCCGATTTCCTATGGGAGGCATCAGGACAAAAGATTCATTAAGTTTGGACTATACAAAAAGGTTCAGTACTCAATGATTGACGAATGTCCCCCGAAAGCTGCTATAGCCTCCTCGGGGCCAGTTAATCTGATTAGGACACTTAACGCCTGTCGGTCTGTTAGTGGAGCTGCCCTTGTGGAGAGTTGTGGTATAAACCCCCCGATAAAACCTGCCATCCCAAAAAGGATCTCATTTGCTTCCTTGTTTGTGGGGAAGGACAAGACTCAATGGCCCGGGTTGTATTTCCTTGGGTTTGCCCCCCCATTCCCAAAACATGGCCAAGGTATTCAGTCTCAAAAGGCAAAAAAACACTTTGAGGGGGTTCACCGTCAATCCAGCAGAGCTGAGACTGCCAAAAACAGTCTGCAGATGTTCAAAATGTTCATTTCCCTGTGGTGGTGTAGATGACAATATCATCGAGATTTGCAGACACAAAAATTGATAAAATGCATAGCACCTGGTCCATTAATCTCTGGGAAATAGCTGGGGCCCTATGTAGCCCAAAAGGCATCACTGTAAATTGGGGAAGAGACCCCCATTGGTGTTCGAAAGGCTGTCAGCTTCTTTGATTGCTCTGTGAGTGGCACCTGCCAAAAACCCTTACACAGATCAAGTGGGTCAAGTACTTTGCCTTCCCCAGCCCCTTCCAACAAATCATCGATACATGGGTGGGATATGAGTCGAAAAGTGATATTTAATTTAGGTATCTGAAAACTATACAGAACCCCATGCTGTTGTCCTTCCTTGGCACCAGGACCACCGGTTACACCACTCACTCCTTGATGGCTCAATAATCCCGGGACAACATGAGGTCTTTTTCCCTTTTTCAGGGATGCCACCAAACGTTCAGGAATCCTGTAACTCAGACGCCCTTACAGAGGCAAAACCCCCTTTAATGACAATTCCCATGTTCAAAAATATCTGTTTTTGCCAGGATTTAAAATTGAAACACTTCAGAGTTGCATACACCTCTGAACTTAAGCTGTTTATCTTCTTGGGACAGATGGGCTAAGGTACCAGTCTGTCACATCAGCAGCATGCAAGTATTTCTCCCCCCAACCCCCTTTTCCCCTGGCACCCTTTTTCTTTATTTTCTCACCCTGCTGCTTCTTTCCCGGGCCCTGCAAACCCCATTCCCCTTGAGAAAAGGTTTTTTATGCAGGACTTTCCCTTGGAACGTGGCTGTTTCCAGGAATAACCCCCCTATAAGTAGTGGAACCCAATTTCTTTTTGAACCTCAAAGGGGGCCCGGCCCAAACTTAGCCAAAACTTATTGTTGTCAGTAGGAAGGAGCACCAACACTTTCTTGTCCAGGACTAAAAGATCTCTGCCGGGCTGACCCCCCGGTCATACCCGAAACTTTTTTGCTGGATTTCCGTCATGTTTGAACTGGGGGAATCTTGCTCATTTCCCCCTTTGCAGTCGTTCTCCTCATCTGCACAACATAGGACACAACCCCTCACAAATTCCCAACTGTTTTGCCTTGCCTGCCGCCCTTTCCTAAATGTTTCTCAAAAGGGGCTAGAGGTCCTTTTGGGGGAACCCCATAGCCCCTACAATAGTTCAAATGGTGAAAAAACCCCTTCGAGCCTTGTGGTACTTCCCCATTTTTGGCAAGGAAAGAAGAAAAAAGGGGAAGCCCCTGGTCCCAATCAGCACCATTGTCATCTACCGGCTTTCGAAGGATCTGTTTTAAAAGTCTCATTGGAATCTCTCTGTTAGCCCATCAAATCTGAGGGTGGTATGGGGTGGTCCTCAGGCTTCTTAATACCCAAACCAGCTTTTTACACCTGTTTCCCGCAAATTGGACATGAAGTTGGTTCCCCGGGCGTTAAAAATCTCCCGTGGAAAAACCCTAACCCCCTTGAAAAAAAGGCTGTACAAGGCAGAAAGCCAAATGATTTTTTCCTTGATGGATTTTTGTGGAAAAAACCTCCCCGGGTATTTGGTTGCATAAAATCGGAATTCACAAGCATATAGCAATTCCCTGTCTTGGGTCTTCTTTCGGGGGCCGACAATGTCCATTCCAAGGCGCTCAAATGGGGTGCCAATAATGGGCAGTGGGTTGGAGGGGAGCTTTGGAAGGGGGGAAATTTGGGGGTGTCATTTGGCAAATGAGCTCAATTCTTACTGTAGTAGGCTACATCTTTATGAAAAGGGCCCGGGCCGAGAAAAATGTTTTTAAAGCGAGCCATGGTTTTATGTTTCCCTAGGTTGGGCCAGCCCAATGAATCGAATGTCCCAGGTCAAGCAACCCCTTTTTTTTTCACTTCCTTTGGAACCATTAACTGGAGCTGCCCCCCCCTGATGATAAAAATATTGGCCTTTTTTGCAGGGGAATTTTTCCCCTTCTGTTAACGCCTCCTCCTCCTTTCTTGGTCCTTGTCTATTGCTTGCTGAAAAACCAAGAAGCTAAACTGAGATCAGCTTTTTGCAGCTCCTTTTTTTCCCCAAATTTGAAGCCCCTAGGCAATTTTCGCTCAGTTTGCATTTCTGGGTTCACAATAATATGCTTGAACTTTTCACATTTCCTCTGTCTGCGGCTCTCATGAAGCTTCCCCACTGCAACTTCCCAGTCCTCATTAAAAAAAAGGCAGGGCCCTGAAGACTTCAGAGGTTTGAGCTTGTGCTCTAGTAACAGCCACACTGCACTTGTAATGTTATTCTGACTCCAACAGATCAAAAAACACTGGAAGATCTCCAACTGGAAAAGCTGGAACTGATGTTGCAATGCTTTAAATTTATGATCTTGCTGTGCAGTTACCTCATTTTGCCTTACTTCCCGAGCTTCCTGTTGGCCCATATGAGTTTGCAGAATTGACATCAGATCTGATAGAGTAGGCTCCCTTCCTTCACCCTCAGTGCTTCCATCCATTTCAAAGAATCCAGCTTCATCCTCTTCTTCAACTTTGCTCCCTGTGCAGCTGCTCCTTTTTTTTTCAGTTTTTCCTCCACGATGGATTTTTCCTTGAGTAGGCCAAAAAAAAAAAAAAACCTGTGTCCTCAACTGACGTATCCCTCTTCTGACACCAGTTGTGAGGGACCGAGCAGTAAAGGCATAGCGGACACAGGAAATTGTATTCCAAAAGTGGGTCTTTATACCCCTACAACCTTAAAAGTAGCAAAGTTCCAAAATATAGCTTATGGGCCCCTAAAGAGGTCAACTAATTAACTCTTCTCAGAATGGGAAAAACTCACAAAAATTTAACTAAGAAAAAAAAAATATACAAAATGTAACTCCAAAACCGACCTGCCACAAAGACACAGAAGGGTTAACCTATATAGTAATTTGGCCAGATCATTCATACACAATGGGGGGAAACAGAACTAAAACATCACTACTACCTAATACCAAAGATGTAAATTTAACCCTAAACACCCTCTAGCTAAGGCAAATAGTTGGTCCTGTTGAGCTGGCATTATGCTTTTTAAAGTCCTCAGCTCTTGGGCCACGCCTCTTTTCCCTGACAGGAAGCAGCCGATCCCAACCAGGTAACTTCAAAAAGAAAAACTTAATCAGTAACAACAAATCACATCGTGCTATTATCTGTGTTTCTATACTATTATTTTTAGTTTTAAGTAAGGAAAATTAATGAATTACCTAACTAAAACACGTTTAATCTCAAAACAAAACAGACTTATGAGGTGAGTGTGTGAATTGACTTTACCAAAGTGGGGCTGAAGCCATCACATCTGTCTTGTAGGATTGTTGTACGAGCAAGATCCAGAGTTGGTGCAAAACCCAACAGGAAGTAAGCAACCTGGGAGGCACAGAGATCACAGGTGAGGAGCTCAAAGCAAGAATGACAAAAACATTGTGTCAAAATTGTGTCATAAAATCGTTTCTTTTAACATATATTGGGGACGTTGTAGACTGCACATAAAACCTCAAACAAGACAAAGTTGATGCAGAAAATGAAGATGGAGAGAAATTGTTTCAATTTCAAGTTTGTCTTGCCAGCTAGAATTAAGATACAGATCAATAATGATTTAACCTGTTAAGCCTTTAGGGGTATTTAGAACAATTTCAGCCTGAAATTACAAATAATAATAATTGAAATAAATCAACAAAAGCTTCACAGTTATAACATCTAAATGCTAACTTCTGGTACCTGTATAAAGGTAAGACATAAAAGAATATTTATATTTTTCAGTGGAACCAGTATTGCAACTTTTACTATGTTTGATTTAATTGTGAATAATGGAAGAAAAAATCTAATGTTTTTAGCCTCACCAAACATTTTTACTGAATGAACATTCAAATCCCCATTAAAATCCTTTTAATATCCTAGGAGAAGCCTCAGGTTATATCCATTAGTGATGGAATTTATGGATCTTCACTTTTGTTTACATTTCATTAAATTACCTCATCTTTCTAGCAGGACAGATTTAACCTTCTGCTTGCTCATTGATGTCCTACCCGGGTTATGTTCCATCCTACTTCAAAATGGCTGAGGTGACTACTGTCCTAAAGCAACCCAATCTTGCTAGCTCGACCTGTAACATTTGTCCAATATCTCAACTGCCTTTTCCCAGTAGATTATTAGAAAAAGTGATTGAAACCCAGCTCAGATCGTGGTCCCGTAGGTTATTTCTGATCCTTTTCAGTCTGGCTTTCTAAAGCAGCCCTCCACTGAGACTTCATTAATGAAAGTTCATAATGATCTTTTAATGGCTGCAGGTAAATGTTCAGTGTTTGTCCGGTTAGTTCTCAGTACTGCTTTTGATACTGGTGACCATACAACCTTGTTAAATAGGCTCAAGGTTCTGACTGGCATTTCTGGCTCTGCCTTGGACTGGTTCTCCTCTTATCTGTCCAATAGGACATTCTGCATCAGGTCAGACAAGTTTACCTTGTACTCTGCTCCTTTGACCTCTGGGATTCCACAAGCATCAGTTCTGGGACCTTTATTAATTTCATTTTAAATTCTTTCATCAACTGACATCTTTCAGACATGTTCTCATATTTCTTATCACATCCATGCAGATGACATACAGCTTTATGTTCCTTTTAAACCTCACCGGCTGGATAGGCTGTCCACGCTCATGCAATGTTTAGCTCGGGTCAGCAACTGGCTCGCTAACAATCATCCGGTCTTAAACACCAATAAGACAGAAACCCTGATAATTGCTCCTAGCCACCTGCATTCTAAAATCAATCATACAGTTACTTCTTTTTGCCCAGCAAGAAAATCTACAGTAAGAATTACATTTGACAAGTCATCAGGCTTTGATTCACACATCCGATCTATTGTTCCTTTCATTTGAAATACATCTCTAAACTTCGTGCCATGGTCCCCTGAGCAGATCGAGAAAACATTATTCATACATTTGTGATCTTCAACTTCACGCCTCCAAGCCATTCAGAATACAGCAGCCAGACCTTTTATGAAAACAAGTAAATTCTCCCATATCACCCAGTCTTATGCTCCTCACACTGGCTACCAGTTGAATTTAGAATTTGTTTTGAAATTCTTGTCCTGACCTACAGGGTTCTAAATGGCCATGACTATTTGTGTGAGCTTTTACCTGAACATGATATATATATATATATTAAATAAGCTATTCTAAACCGAGCAATTAAACATTAAATGCACCAAACTAAACAACAAATATGACTTCACTGCACTCATTGTAGAACAAAACATAGGAAAATATCTGGATGAATAAAACAACGAGTGAAGCAGTTTTAACTGGTTTAACTTCCACAGAGTAAGTTTTTTAGGACTTGCTTCCTCATTTATCACTGGCTTTTATTGCACCATAGGCATATGGTTCTTCGAGCTCCACCAGGCTTTGCACCAGACCAGAGCGTTGCGCATGTAAATCAAAAGAGCAGAGAAGTTTGCAGCAGGACCGGAGCGCAGTGGAGCAGATACGGTGTAAATCCGGGCGAAACAAACGGAGGTGAAGATGAGCAGCATAAAGCAGTAGCAGCAGACTCAAGGGATGATGTCATTTTTTTCCAGCCTCATATTAGAATTAGGGACATGTTTATTTAAAAATACTATATATATATATATATATATATATATATATATATATATATAATATATATATATATATATATATATATATATATATATATATATCTCCAAAGGGAGAACAAGTATTTCACACACTGCAGATTTTGCAGGTTTTCCCACTTGCAAAGCATGCAGAAGTCTTTCATTTTGATTTTGAAGTAATTAATTAGCATTTTATTGCATGACATAAGTATTTGATCACCTAACAACCAGTAAGAATTCCAGCTCTCACAGGCCTGTTAGTTATTCTTTAAGAAGCCCACCTGTGCTCCACTCATTACCTGCACCTGTTTGAACTCGTTATCTGTATAAAAGACACTTGTCCACACACTCAATCAAACAAACAAACTCCAACCTCTCCACAATGGCCAAGACCAGGGAGAAGTGTAAGGACATCAGGGATACAATAGTAGACCTGCACAAGGCTGAGATGGGCTACAGGAAAATAGCCAAGCAGCTTAGTGAGAAGGCAACAACTGTTGTAGCAATTATAAGAAAATGGAAGAGGTTCAAGATGCTCCATGCAAGATGCTCCATGCAAGATCTCACCTCGTGGGGCATCAGTGATCATCAGGAAGGTGAAGGATCAGCCTAGAACTACAGAGCAGGACCTAGTCAATGACCCGAGGAGAGCTGGGACCACAGTCTCAAAGAAGACCATTAGTAACAATTCAATTCAGTTTTATTTATATAGCGCCAATTCACAACACGTTGCTTCAAGGCACTTCACAAAAGTCAGGTACATTCCATTTAGTCCTAACCATTGAACAGTGCAGTCAGAGTTAGTTATTAATTCAAATTGGATACAAAGTTTTTCTGTCTAAGGAAACCCAGCAGATTGCATCCAGTCAGTGACTTGCAGCATTCACTCCTCCTGAATGAGCATGTAGAGACAGTGGACAGTCACTGGCGTTGACTTTGCAGCAATCCCTCATACTGAGCATGCATGTAGTGACAGTGGAGAGGAAAAACTCCCTTTTAACAGGAAGAAACCTCCAGCAGAACCAGGCTCAGTGTGAGCGGCCATCTGCCACGACCGACTGGGGGTTAGAGAGAACAGACCAGAGACACAAAAAGAACAAAGAAGCCCTGATCCAGGAGTACTTTCTATGGGAAGGAAAAGTAAATGTTAATGGATGTAGCTCCTTTAGTCGTTTCATCTAGAAAGAAAGAATAGATAAACTCTGAGCCAGTTTTTAACGTTAGTCTGAAAGAGAGTACATATAATTAGTTACAGTAGAAGCTCAGTCAATCGCCATGTCTAGGAGAGAGAAAGGGTTAAACATTAAAAGACAGGGCCATGTGGATCATCGGTAGAGGGTGAGCATTAAGTTGTTGCCAGCAGAAGCTCGGACGATTCCCCTCTCCAGAAAGGTGTCACAGGTAGACACCGAGTCAGGCCAGGTGTAGCTTCTAGGAAGAGAAAAGAGAGAGAACAAAGTTAAAAGCTGAAATAACAGCAAATAATGCAAAACACAAAATAACAATAAATAATAATAACAAATAACACACGACACCGCCGTGAATTAAAATCCTGCAGCGCACGCAAGGTCCCCCTGCTCAAGCCAGCGCATGTCCAGGTCTGACCATCTGGATGATACAGAGGACGAATGGAAGAAGGTCATGTGGTCTGATGAGACAAAAATAGAGCTTTTTGGTCTAAATTCCACTTGCCGTGTTTGGATAAGGAAGATGGATGAGTACAACCCCAAGAACACCATCCCTACTGTGAAGCATGGAGGAGGAAACATCATTCTTTGGGGATGTTTTTCTGCAAAGGGGACAGGAGGACTGCACCATATTGAGAGGGGATGGATGGGGCCATGTATCGGGAGATCTGCACCAACAACGTCCTTCCCTCAGTAAGGGCATGAAGATGGGTCATGACTAGGTGTTCCAGCATGGCGGCGTCAAGGTGCAGCAGCTTGGCAGGTGCTACTGCTTCTTCCTTCCAAAAAAAATCTAGGAAGCCGCCTGATAATTCTGCTTTACCTGGACATGAGAATATAAAGCCTTTCTTTCCAAAAAACACCAAAGTTCAACATCTACTTCGTACACTGAATGTATTGTTGTACGTATTGGCAATCATCAGCGCGCAAATGTTTGGTAGCTGGCTGAGCGCGTGGGAACGCTCGGCTCCATTTCCTACGGATGAATACGCTACACCAATGTCACATGCCATCCCGTTGGATTCGTGGAGTCAGTACGTTCTGTTTAATCATGTTTTGGATCAAGGACAAGCGATTGTCCTGTGCATTGTCTTGTCAGTGTGGACAGAGGACACCGCTGACATGCAATACATCAAAACGGGGAAGTGTAATTTTTTTCTGCATTTTTCTCTTACTTTGTGGAGATGTACAAGTAAACCCTGGACCCGTAGCTCCACTGAAACAACATCAGGTAGGCATCGCTGTGCCACCTTCATCACCTGATGCCTTTTCACCAGGAACACAAGGTAACATTAAGACAAACAGTTTGGCCAAATCACAAACAAATTCGTCCTTCCTGCGATCTGCAACCGCTCTACAGACTATAAAGTGACTCTAAAACAAAAAGAGACAAAATTATTTCAAACGGTAAATCACGCCCGTGTCTTGTGGCATCCTAATACCAAACCGAAGGGGATCTTCGGAGGACACATAAACATACGGAGCGTCATGTCTAAGACTGAACAAATTGAGCATTTACTAACGGACTCAAATCTGGACTATCTTTGCCTCACAGAAACATGGCTACGTTCCACAACTCCGTTATCTGTGTTTACCGTTCCTGGATATAAAATATATAGACGTGACAGAAGGAGGGGGAGGGTCGGAGGGGTTTTGATATATGTGAAAGAGAATATCCAAAGTAATATTATTTAAAATGTTTAAAGGAAAAGAGATCTTACTTATGGGGGATTTTAACGTAAATTGGCTTGACAAAATGCACAAGAAAAATCTCTACGACATTTTGAAATCACTACAAATGAGACAAATAATAAATAAACCAACAAGAATAACAAAAACTACTCATACACTTATAGACCTTGTCTTTACAAACAAACCAGAAAGAATAGGGAAAACATATTATTTAGTAACAGCATTATCGGACCATAATTTCACACTAATTGCAAGAAAGTTAAATAAAAACAGGTTTAGGGACCAAAATCAACCAAAAAAGAACCAAGAGATATCATTTATCTCAAAGAAGGATTTATCTCTATTGGAAAATGACATACAGCATATTAACTGGAATAAAATAATAGAAAATCAATCATGTGAACAAGCCTGCAATGATCTAATATCAGTTTTAAGACATATTTTATTAAAGTATAAAAAGACAAAAAAAATAAAACTTAAAAAACAGAGTTTACCATGGTTTAATGCTGAACTCTGGGAATTAATGAAGAAAAGAGATGCCTCACTAAAAAAGTTTATCAAAACCAGATTAACAACTGATTATTCGATATATTGAAGTTTGAGAAATAAGGTCATAACATTGCTAAAAAAAACAAAGGCAAACTTTTTCCTCAACTTAATTAAAGATGCAAAAGGAAATAGTAAATTGTTATGGAAAAATATTGATAAATTACTTAGAAAAGAGAAAAACACCAGCTATGAAAATACAGCTCAAAATAAATGACAATATTGAAAATGATACTGACATTTTTGCAATGTATTTTAATGAATATTTTATTAATTCTGTTGAGAGGCTGGCCCAGTTGTTCCCAACACATTGCTCTTCCCACTCATTATTCTGTGATATATCAACCTTTAGTCTGACACCTGTTAACGACACAAAGGTAGAAAAGATTATTGGGCAACTTAATACTAGCAAAGCTAAAAACCTGCATGGGTTGGATAGTGTATTTCTAAAAACCCATGCAGAAAGTTTGATCCCAGTCCTGACAAAAATAATAAATTGGTCCATTAGAGATGGTATATTTCCTGATGCATTAAAAACTGGCATTGTTATACCTGTATATAAGTCTGGAGACAAACGAGAGGTTAATAACTATCGGCCAATTACCATCCTCCCAACCATCTCCAAAGTCTACGAAAAGGTTATGGCAGAGCAACTAACCCAACTTCTTGAAACCAATGCTTATTTAAATCCTTTGCAATTTGGTTTTAGGAAAAAACATTCAACAGAGACCACTTGTTCCTACTTCCTTGAAGAAATTAAATCAAACCTAGACCAAGGAGGGGTAGTGGGAGCTGTCTTCCTAGACTTACAAAAGGCTTTCGATACTGTTTCTCACAGTATTTTATTAAGCAAACTATCAAACTATGGACTGTCCAACCAGACGATAAACTGGATAACATCATACCTGAGTGGCAGAAAACAATGTGTTCGAGTAAATCACACACTGTCCACCCTTAAAAATTGCACCATGGGAGTCCCACAGGGCTCTGTATTAGGGCCACTGTTTTTTAGTTTATACATCAACGATCTCCCCTTGGTATGTGACATCAACACCATCATGTATGCGTATGACACTGTTCTGTTTACTCATGGAAAAAATATAAGTGAAGTGGCTGAAAGATTAACAGGGGAATTGAAAAAAGTTTCTGCCTGGCTAAAACATTGTTGTCTCACCTTAAATGTAGAAAAGACTGTTGCAATGTATTTTACAAATAGACATAAATCTTTAGATTATCCAGACATTTATATAAATGGGGAAAAAATAATAATGTTAACAGCTTCACTTATTTAGGTGTTACTCTGGACCAAACCTTGACTTTTAAAAATCATGTAAGAAAAATTGTGCAACTCTTTAAAATTTACTCTGGCAAATTTTAGGTTCATCCGAGGATCCCTTACCATTGAAGCATCACATATGTATTTAAATTCCATGATTTTTTCCCGTATTCTGTATTGTGTGACTAGCTGGTCGCAGGTATGCAAAACAGTCTTAAAGCCTCTTCAATCAACCTTCAAAAGTGCAATACAAATTCATGACAAGAAATGTAGACAGTATCACCACTGTCATATTCTTTCAGAGTACTATTTTTTTAAATTTTAATAACCTTATTAGTCATGCAAACATTTGCTTACATTTTAAAATTATTCATGGTATTAGTGCTTCTCCTCTAAGAAGGTATGTCACACTGAGCTCAGAAAAAACAACTAGAGTAACAAGTATTGTGATTATTAATCTGACAATATTATTTAATATTAATATTTTAATATTTTATTAAATAATATTTCGGTCTGTTAAGGGTTGTCCAGTGAATACCAGCCCAGTAAGGCGATGGTATTAGGACAAAGTTGAAAGGTGTGACCCAAGCTCTGACATTATTGAACAGCATAAACTCTGCACACACATGGAATGAATTCACACAATTTCTTAAAATACAAGAATTTATTAACAAAAATAAGTCAACTCAAAGTCAGACATAATTTAGTCAACAAACTCTTTGCTATGCTAAAACAATCCAACTAAACTACCAAGCAGAATTAAAGAATAAGGAAGACTAATGGGCTATGTACAATATAAACAAGTTGATTAAAGATGGTTGAAACCATGACCAAAAGAGTGATGCAACATTACCATCCAATGTTTATGTTTGAGAACCAAGGATTATCTTGAAGAATCTGGAAATGAAGTTAAGTTAGTCTTGGAACCAACTTAGACAGTAACCATCAAACGTTTAGACAACCATTCACAATGCAAGATCAGATAAAATATTATTTTATCAAAATAATGCTTTTAAGAATGATCTGCTTAATAAAACCAACCTTCTGGATGAATAATTTCTCAATGGTGTCTAATTAGTTGCCTTTATTTATTAAAATAATATTTGAAGAAATATTATTAAGGGAATATTTGGAAAAGAGCCAAATCTTTCTGGAGAAATGGGGCTTAATGGTGTTTACTTAGTTATCAGATTTAGTAGAATAATGTTTAGAGACTATTATTCACCAACTTGAAAACTAACAACCTTTCTGTTCAATATTCTGTATTAAGCACGTTTTAAAGCTGTTAGCAGTTAAGCTAACAAAGGAGGCCGATAGCTTAGCTTAGCACCAGAACCAAACACATACCTTTAAAATACCAGGGTCAATAAAAGGGTTAAAATGTATAAGCGCGGACGGCGCGTTATGAGCAACCTTCTGTGTTTAAAATCACCCTTTAAATAAAGTTTGTCTTAACTTTAAAAACACATAAACACAGAACACAAAGCTGATCACGTGTGCCGCAGATAGCCTGCTAGCACAAAGATAGCAGTGTCACACAAACAAAACCAAACTTCATAAAATGAAAAACGTTTAGATCATTTCATATTAACTGTTATTCTATTATTCACTCTGCCCAAACCTAACCTCTGACCATGTTGAGGAAAAGATGTCCGGGGCGGCGAAGTTTGAAAAAACGTCCACAGTCAACAAGTGGTTAGCTTCGGCTAACCTGACCTCCGGGGCTGTGGCTCGTTCTGTCCGTCAACCAGCTGTCCAGTACCGTAACCACGGTGATGCGGGCCATTGTCCTTCCTTCAGGCTCGGCTTGTAGAAACAGCTTCTCTACTGAGGAATTCTCTGCGATACAGTTTCTGCTGTCCTCAAAGAAAGAACGTAAGCAATGCTTATACCTTAAGTTCCCCTCTTTATGAATGAAATCACCGGGTACACAATCAGTGATTCGCCCATACTTAACTTATGCATATGATAGCGTGACACTCTTGGATCCAGTTGAAGAGTTATGTCTTTTTGGCCAGCAAAGAGACTTCAGCGCGCTGTGTCTGCTCCTAGTCCGATGATCAACTGGCATGGAGAGATCGGGCCATTGGAAAGGGGGTGTTTTTATAGAGCCAGTGGCATCATGGGAAGTCTGCTGTTACCCCCCTTTTCCCCTTCTGAAGTTGTGCTGAAAGTCTGTTAAATGCAATTTATTTTGACAACTCCAGAAAAAGTGTATACCGAAGTTTTAATGTTAAAATCCTTGGTCCCAACACAAGGGCAACCTCTAGAGGAGAGTCCAGCATTCCAAAATGTAAGACATCTTTTGCTAAATCTGCCTTCTCTGTTGTTGCCATGAGTCAGTGGAATACAGTACCAACTGAGATTATAACATGTACAAGTTTCTCGATGTTTGCACATTTGACAAAGAAATGGCTTTTATCAAAGCAGGTCTGCACTCATTAGTGATGAATGTGTGTAAATGAAAGTATAGTGATTCTTTTGGAAAGTATGTGAGAGTGCGAAAGTGTATGTGTGTATAAACAAATAGGTATGTTTATTGTATAGGTGCAAGCGTGTGATAGAGAAATGATAAGTCTTTAATAACTTGTGTAACTGAGGGGCGAGGACTGTTACGATTGTGTTGTATGATTAACATCAACCTGTCAAGGGACTACAGGTGGAAATTAGCATCTGTTGCTATAACCTGGCACCATGTATTTCTCCTATTTTTAGGTCAATGTATTGTTGTGCACTGTCCCTGTACAAATAAAAAAAAAATCAATCAATCAATCATGACAATGATCCGAAGCACACAGCCAGGGCAACTAAGGGTGGCTCCATTAGAAGCATCTCAAGGTTCTGGAGTGGCCTAGTCAGTCTCCAGACTTGAACCCAATAGAAAATCTTTGGAGAGAGCTGAAAGTCAGTATTACTTATTAGTCAGTTGCTCAGGACGACGTCATGGTCGCCCGCCTGAACTTTGTGCCTGCTCGGGACGACGTCATGGTTGCCCACCTGAACTTTGTGCCTGCTCGGGACAACGTCATGGTCGCCCGCCTGAACTTTTGTAAGCTTATAACTTTGTGGTTTTCTTCAAGACTTGGAACGTAACATCCCAGAAAATTAGCAACTCATAAGTGGTTACATTTTCTCTGGAAGGTTCATGTTCTTATTGCAGAACTGCAAAAGCATCAATAGTGGCAGAGGATTTGTCTCTTTATAAAGAGCACTCCTCTGTTAAAGCTTGCTAAAGAGCTCCATAACTGTTACAAATCTCTGTGGAAAGAGTTTCTATGAAGACATGAATGCTCCTAACAGTTGTTTTCTAAATGAGCTTAATTTCGCACTGGAAGTTGGAAAGGGCAGGTCAAGGAGACAACGTTCAACCTCCTGCAGGTAATCATCAATATTTTAGTCATTACTATCTGAATCAAAAACGTCTGTGTCCTGAACAAGGGACTCAAGTTGGTGAAATTGAAAAGCATACTGACAAGGTGGACCATGTCCATCTGAAAGGTCAAGCTTGTCAAGTTCATGAAATGGTGGATGCTTTGAACTAACCTTTGGTGAAACAATGGAAATTTCTGATGACTTAATTGAGAGCTTTCCAATTTGTGGAGTCGTACACGTGGTGGTGGGTCAGGTTGGACTGAATCACCTGAGAACCATGTGTGACTCTTAAGGGTCAGAGAAGCAAGAGTGGTGCGAGTCACGTTGGGAGGCTGTTCTTTTCTCCAAATTGGAGGGAACTAAAACCAAAGAGATGAGATAACATCCCATATACAGTTGAAAGCAGATGTTTGCATACTGTCGTTGCAGTGGCAGTGATGTGGTGGATTTGTGTGGTTGCGGGGGCGTGGTGAGAGACGCCAGCCCCAGGAGCTTGCTGCTGGCCAGGGACCTCTTGCCGGGTGAGTTTGTCCCATCTTGGTGTGGGGTTGGGGGTTCAGTTGTGGGAGCGGTGCTCAGTGGTGTCTGCTCTGTTGTGCCTTTGGGCGGGGGCTGGGGTAGCGTTGCGCGGGGCCCTTGCCTTGCCATCGCGGTGTGCTGTGTGGTGGGGGTGCTTGGAGCGGGACTGTGTGTGGAGCTTGCACTGTGTGGATGTGACTTCGTCAGCTTATTGGGGAAGGAGCTCACCTGTGGGGGTGTGCCCCTGTGCTGTGGGGAGGAGATTCATGGCGTTTGGGTTCTGAGGCATGTGTTCGATATCTGTGTCCTGGTTGGGAGTGGCCCTGTGGGGAAATTCATTTTGGGGTTCATTGGGGGTGGGGGGCTCATGGGGTTAGGATCGTAATTCTTCGGGCGGTTGGGACTGTTTTATCCTGTGGCGTCTCTGGTTGATGGGACCATGTAGACCCCTCTTTTGTTCATGGCCCCCTCTCCAGATGAGGTTGGGGATCGTTGGGGACTGGGGACGGGGTAGGGAGTCGGGGTCCGGGCCGGGGTCACTCAGGTTCAGGTACCAGCCCAGGCTAGTCTAGCCCAGGTTCAGGTGCTGGGGCAGTCTGCCTGTCTCCACCCCCGGAGGGAAGGGGACCACCCCCTGGGTCCAGGGGCTGGTTGCGCCTATGGGGTATCAGCACCTGGACCTGGGAGTATAGAGTATGTATGGGGAGTGTGAGTGAGTGTACGATGTCCATTGCCGTTTGTCTTTTAAATTGGGTGCGTGGGTGTAAGTGCTTTTATGTGTACGCGTGAGGGTGGGAATGTGTGATTGTAACTGTGTGTGCCTGTTTTTTGTGTCAGGTTGGGTCTTGGACTGGTCCCTCTCCTGGATTAGTTTAGCCCCCCATCCAATGTGGGGCCTATTTCGTCCTCGCCACACCATCTGCCAGTGGTTGGTGTCTCTGCCCGCTGGTGTACTTGTGGTTCTTGGTGTCCAGGGCTGGGTGCTTTGGTGTGTGCTGGCTCACCCCCGGTGGCTCCTTGCTGGGGCCTGGACCCCTGGGGCCTCTGCACTCTCCCCTGCTCTTCCCTTGGGGGTTCTCCATATTTTTATGGAGAAACCTTGTATACACAAACCCGCTCACACTCAGACTGTCAGGGTTTGTGGTTGGTTTGGACCAAAGCGCAAATAAACACTTGGAAGCAGCATTGTGCGATGCAATCTTCTTTCTTTAATAATAACAAGCAACGGACTTGCATTAACTGTCGAAACAAAGACCAGGAACCAGGAGACATCAGGGATTTTACAGGAGGAACCAGCAATTGACAATGAAAACCAGTAAGCTTATAAACAGAGGGAAGTGCAGTGTTGACCAATGAGAAAGGGAGGCAGGTAATCAGATGAATTATGAACAGGTGTGAGGACAAGCTACAGGGAACTGAGGGGGAATGTATCTGATGGAAACTAATTAGTAGGGGGAAAACAAGACTAAACAACGAAACTCAGGATAACAGATCTAAAGAAGGTATAACCAAACATAAAATATAAGAATCTGGAAAGTAAAAACTAACAAGAGTAATCTGAGCACATGAGGAAAAACATAACTGGGAAAAGTAAACGACCACAGTCACTAAGTGACAGACTGCATCTAATGAGACCTGATAGAGAACATAAACATGACGGACTAACCAAAAGAGAACTATACTAAATAACAAACCTGGGAAAAAAAAATAGATCTAAACATAAACACAAACACCAGAATCTAGACAGCGATAACTGAACACAAGTAAACTTCTAATCAGAAGGAACAGGAAAACAACTTACAGAGAAAAAGTAAACAAAAAAAAAACAACTAAATGGCAGATCCTGACACAGACCCACAGGTGTTTGGATTCAGGTGTTAACAGATACACAAATGTTCTATATTGAGCTGCATTTACCACTAAATACATCTTGCATTCATAAGTACCGTGCACGTTTTGGTAAAAAAACTGTTAATATGAATGTATTTGCAGGTGTAGAAGCAAGCAGGGTGTTATCTTTTATTGTCTTCATCCTTCCCTCTTTCCTCCATTCTTTTCTCCTTATCTCCCCTCTTCCTTTTTGCCTCACCTCTCTCTGTTTTGTGCTTCTTACTTTTTTTTCCTTTTCCTTTCCGTCTCTGTGTCCGTAACAACTGAAATAATACCAAAACAGTTTCTTATAAAGTTTCTTTTATAAATATCAAGCAGAGCTTTAACGCGTTAGCTGTAATGCTCCACTTGTGAAAGTAAATCTGTTGGGCTTTTTCCTGGCACTGAGACAACAATTATGAGCGCTATTCTGCCAGACTGGACACGGTTTAAGAAAGAAAGAACTGGCTAAACTGTATGATCTAGGGAAAACGTTTATGGTATCCTTCCACAAGCTTCTCACAATAATTTGCTGGATTTTTGGCTAATACCTTCTGGCAGAACTTCTGGAACTTTTTATTTAGCATTTCTCGCAGATTTTCTGTGTAACTGAGACCATGGCACTTTAAAACATTGACATTTAGTTGTCCTTAAGCCACTTTGTAACTAATCTTCCGATGATTAATTAAGAAGTCATTGTCCTTCTGGAAGACCAATTTTTTGTCCAAGCCATAACTTCTTGGCTATGTATTCATATTTGTTTCAGTGTTTGTACATACTGTTTAATAATGTATTTCATGACATGCACCAGTCCCTCCTGGAAAAAATTAACACCCCACATTAAGATGCTGCCACACCCGTACTTCACAGTTAGGATGGTCTTCTCGGGCGTGCAATCTTCCCTTTTTTTTCTCAGGATGTGATGACTGGCATTATTGCAAAATGTTATATTTTAGTTTCAGACCACAAGACTTGTCTCAAAAAAATAAAAGTCTTTGTCCCTGAGGGTGATCTGCTCCTTTATTTTGCTTTTGAAGTAGTTTGAAGTTGCAGATAAGCCTGTAAAATTGTTTGTTTCTCAATCTTGGTCATCATGCTGTCTTGCATGTTTTAAATTTCTCAACAATACATCTGACTCAGATGGTTGAATTACCACCTTAGCATCTATTCATGTTCATTAAGCAGTCTAGTAATTACCAATCAGCCTAAATAACCTAAAGACATAAGGGAAGCAGGAAAGCATCTAAGACACAAAACTTGATTGGATCCCCGGGACCAAGACAGAGAACCACTGGAGTAAGGGATATCTAGTTCTCCTTTGCAAAACAGTAAATGTTGGGATCCATCAGTTTCAACTACCGTTTTGGTTGACATTCTAGTTTATAAATAATTTCTCCTTATTCCACGTGCACGGCTCATGAGTCAGAGCTTCATATAAATTAAAATAAAACTCAAAAGTATGACACAATAAAAGCATCCCTGCTGCTTTTTCATGCATATTTTTAGCTGCTAAAATGCAGCTAATGTAGCAATTACATTTCCTGAGACGTCATCAGGACCACCTGGACTCCATGTGTAATGCTAATCAGCTGGCCATTCAACAAATGAAATGTGGCGCTGAGTTGAAATCCATTTTTCCTTTGTCAAAGCACTCATTTCAGGATGAGATTCTCACAGCATGATCCTAAAACCTTTTATTGCCTAGCACCTTTCATTGCCTAGATTCAGCACGCACAATTCCCACACATGGTTTTACAACAGTAATCCTCTAATTGACTAATTGCTGTTGTTTTTTTAAAATAATTAGGCATTTGGGATTAAGGTGACATTATTATTCAGGTGAACTTTGACCAAAAGGAGTCCGTTTTCAGTTTGAGTTGAATGAACTGAGAACAGCTCACTCTGGCAACATTAAACAGATCCATTTAGTAACTCCGTTCACTAATGTGGTTCCAAGCCTTCATTTGTGTTAATTATGATGAGTTTCTGCTTACAGCTTATGAAAACACAACATATAAGATCTGAATATTATATCAGACCAATAAAAATCTTTTTTAATACAGAAATGTTGGCCTAATGGAAAGCAAGTTTAATGCTGCCTTAAAGGTTGTTACTTTGAAAACGGACTTTTCATCTTTTTCAAGATACTTTTAAACAAGCCTAATCAGAACAAATTCTAATTTATTAAATATGACTGTAGATCTTTCTATTTGAGAAGTTTTGAGACTCCATAACGCACCTTGAGTAACAACAAGTACTTCCTCTCTCACACAACATTCACTTTTGTGCAGTGCACATTGTGCAGTCTGGACACTACAAACTCGAACTACTTGTTCAGTCCTGGGTTTGTCATGCATCTATGTGATACAGATTCAAGTGGACAGCTTTTTATGACCATTGTTCACACCTGGCGTTAAAATCCAATCTGAGGGCGCGGGGCTGGTGGTGTAGGGGTTAGTGCGCAACCACATATAGAGGCTATAGTCCTCGAAGCGGCCGTCCCGCGTTACTGATAAAAAGCATGTATTTCCCATCGCTTTTAAAAAACCTTTTTTTTCATCCTGTGCAAAAGTAAAAGGGAAAGGATGTGTAATCTCTCTTGCTTTTAACTTTGTGTCTTATATTACTGTGCATATATAAGTGTTGTGAGATTTGCTTTTATTGTCCTAGTGAGGTTACCATAGCATTGGCACAGTGGGCCTACGGACACACATTTCTTGTACCCTGCTGGTGTTGGTTAAAAAAAAGCAGCCAGAGGTATTGCGTTGTGCTGACCAACTTCTTGTGCACTTACTGATGCAAAGAAAAGATATTCACAGATCAAAAAAGAGTATATGGCATCTGCTAATGCGCCTAAAGGGATTTAACATCACTGCTGAGCATGTTCCAGGT
This sequence comes from Crenichthys baileyi, assembly GCA_036173005.1. Lineage (NCBI taxonomy): Eukaryota > Metazoa > Chordata > Actinopteri > Cyprinodontiformes > Goodeidae > Crenichthys > Crenichthys baileyi. Next base: position 39,634 of record JAHHUM010002069.1, on the reverse strand, counting down.
AAACAGTTAGTGGTGGCAGACGCACTGCCAAAACTACCAGTCAGACAGAGAGTCAAGTCGTGGCACAATATGATAACCAGCAAACCAATGAAGTCACAGAAGTTGGAGGAAATCCACGGTACCACACAGATGGACAAAGAACTAACTAGTAATAACTTTCATTAGAAAAGGCTGGCCTCTGAGAATACCTATGGGCCCACCACTGCATGGCCTGTAGGCTGCCAGAAGCCACCTCTCAGGGTCAGAGGGTCTAGTTCTCTACCACTACCACAGCGTAGTTCCCACAGAACTCATACTTAATGTTCTAGACCACCTACAGTACATAAGGGCCACTAAGGACTCACCAAAGGTCATGAGCGAGTAAAATTAGCAGTGTGCTGACCCAGTATTGGACTTAAAATTACAGAGTGAGGTCATGCAGCTTTTGAAGAGAGTACAAACCCACACAGAGACGCAAACATATTGCAACAACCTCCCTGCTCAACCGCCCCCTGACAAAGGATTGCAGTTGACCTATGCGAACTGGAGGGTAAGAATTCCCTATAGTCGTGGGCTGATTATTTTTCAAGAGACCATGTGCAAGCAGGTCATTAATAAGCTTGTGAGATGGGGTATCTGGTTAGTACTAGTCAGCGATAATGGAACACAGGTCACAGCGACACGAGTTCCAATACTCAAATGAGACTGCTGAAAGAACTGTCCACAGCCAAGCACATCCTCAAGCAGCCTGATCCCTGATTAGCCTTAATGTAACTGGACTCGTGCAGCAATCTCCACGGGTCTAGCTCAGCTGATGACTGCACGTCAAATCCATACCACTGTACCAGCTTCTGAAAATACATTGTTACCCTGTCCAGCCAACCAGGACATGGAGATGGCAAAGGGATGCCGAAGCTAAAGACTCTTACAGATTCTTCTGCAACCGCAGCATTCATGTTGTTTACTCCGTGAGCTTCACCCCAGACAGAATGTTAAAGTGAAGCTTGACAGAGACAAAGGGTGGACTGTGGCAACCAAAGTTATCTGTAACTCCAAAGACCCCAGATCTTACATGGGGGAGATAACCAATGGGAATGTGCCATGGCGGAACTGCACAACTACAGAGGTGGTAGCTCCTCAGGAACCACCAGTGAGCTAGCAATCACCAGGTGACTACCAAGGGGCATGACATGAAGGTCCCCTTTTGGATTTTGAGACTAATAGAGTGATCCTTCTTATATTCTAAAGGGCAGAATATTCCCTTATTGGACTGAGGGCAGTTTTCCCCTGTGATGTCGTGTATTCTGAAAACACTGTTGGTATATTCAGAGTACTTTTGAAAATTTAAAGAATAAAAAAAAAAAACCTTTCAGACCCATAACCAGTAGAACATTTAATTTTGACATTAATGTCAAAATTAAATGTTTTTTTTTGTTTGTTTCTAAAGGTACGACAAAATCGAGACAATGGTACCACAAAATACTGATCTCCTGTTCTCTAAAAGACTCTGCAGTTCTTCCAGAACTGTGGAATTATTTCTCACCACAGTACCAGTTTTTTGAAGCATGTTTTCCTTTGATCTAAAACAGATCTTTGTTTTCTATTACAATGTTGTTTGAAGCTTCTTATCAGCGAGGTTAAGAGCAAATATGATGTGGGGCTTATGATAGCTCTGATCTAGTAATTGCCACCCCTAAATATGATTATTGTCCATGCCAGAAATAATACTCTTAAGTCTGAAGGTTCCTATTCCAATCTTTCAATCTCTGCAGAAAGCTGGGATCATTGTTCAAAGCAGTGGTTCTCAACCTGTGGTTTCTGGACTGCTGAGGCCAGTGAGCCATAGATTGTGGATCCAAGAGAAATATTGGAATAAATCAATAAAGTTATGACACTTACACAGGTAAGGGAAAAGGATAGACCTATCACCTATTAAATAACGGATCTAAGCCAACGATTGGTTCCAGTCATTTTGATGACTTTGAAATGCATTAATACTCAAAATTCCTACTTCGGGGAAAACAGATTAGGACTGAAGAGTGATTTGGAGCCAGAGCTAGGATTCTTTAACCTCTTAAGCCCCACCCCCCCGGAAACGGGGGAAGCTCCAGGTTATTTTTTTTCTATGTTAATTGCTCAAACTTCCCTTACTTAAACATAGACATGTGTGGTATCCTCTGAAACATTGGACTCTTGGCTAAAGGCTGATATAAACCATTTCTACGAACACCAAACACAGTTAAAACTACAAGCAGTTGAATCAGAAAAATGCAGGAAGTAAACGCACTCTACAAAATGGATTCCCCGGAAGTCTCGGCCTCTGCTTCCTGATCGGTGGGACTGACGTGACAGATGTGGAGATAACTTTATTCTACTGGCTCTAAGGATTTGTGCAATTCGGCCGATCCAAACTCGAGTTATTGGCGTGCATAATGCAGGTTGTTAGTATAAATGCTGTACCACATGGCGCAGTCGCTACAGCTGTTACGCACTGGTCCTTCCTACCTCTGGCTGTTTATGTACTGTGGTTATCATTTTGCGTGTTTGAGTGTTTGTTTTTGAAACACACTGGCTACCCGCACAAAGTTCTACACCGTCGCTGAAGCTTTGGACCTAATTACAATGGACTGTATGTAGTCTGTGCAGAGGATTTCTCATCTGAAGTCGAAGACCTTATTTATCCCGGCAAGATCAATGATGAGCTGGATTATGCAGTTCCGCTACTTGAAAGGTGTGTAATTTTATTTTATTGCAAAATACTTTTAAAGATTGACTTTCTTTTTACGCTAGTGCTTCGTGATGACCCGTAATAAATGGATTTGTAAGCCACATAGTGGAAAATAGTACTGAAATGCTTGCATCTGTAAGTAGCCTCTACACACATGCCTGGTAAACAAAGGTGTGGTGAACACATACATTCATTCCTAGTTGTCAATAAATTGATGTTATTTTATTTTTAGTGATGCTGTTACGTATTTTATTGCGAAGATCGATTTTTATTTTTTTACACTGGTGCTTCCTGTTCACTAAATGTGCTCCAACATAGCATTTTCTTGTTCTATTGAAAATTATAAAAAAATAAATGTTGGTTAATAAAAACAAAAAAATCAAAAACAGGTTTGTTTCATGTTTCATATTTCATGTTCTTTTATTGAGTGAAAAATAAATGTGGGTAATTTACAAAAATCAAAAACAGGCTACTTTTCTATATTTTAGACATGCAAAAAAGAGTTTATTACATTTTTCAAGTAAAAACACAAGAAATCTCCACTTTTGCAGATGGTGCCGAATTGTGCCAAAATGTGCCATATGGTGCCAAAGGGAAAAACGCCTATGAATTTCTTTACTAAAACCTCTGTAACTTTGCTTAAGTTTACCTCAGCTGCGTGAAACGTTTCACAGGTAATGTCCACAAGTGGATTTAAGGTTTTTTAAAGTTTGTAGCCTTCTTCATGATATTTCTAAAAGGTTTATATACTGTACAATGCAGGAAAAATTCTGGCTAGGGAAAAAAACCTCATTTTTTTCTGTGTGCCATCCTCATTATCTCTGAAACAATAGCTATTACTGTGATATTTACACTTCTGATTGAATATCAAGAGTGTTACCTTTAATTTCACACCAAGCTTATTTAAATTGGGTTTGTAATTGCTGATAAAAACTAATTTTAAAAGGTTCATATACTATATAACACAAAACAATTCTGGCAAGAGAAAAAAATCCTCCTTCTTCCATCTTTCATCCTAAATATCGTTGAAACAATAGCAGCTGCTGTGTTACTTACACTTCTGATGTAATGTCCCATGTAGTAGCTTTAATTTGATACCAAGATTATTTAAACAGAGTTTGTAATTGCTGAGAAAAACTCAATTAGCTCTAGGCATGTTATTTCAAGCACAAATGTAACAAATAACCCTCGGGATTTTTGCTACATCCGGGTTGCTAAAAAAATTTGTCATACATTTTGGTAAATTGCCACATGAGTTAGAACATTTGTCATAAGAGTGGAATGTCAGAATAAAATAACACTGGGTTACAAAAGTTTTAGCTCTCATGGGAAAAAAAGCTTAACTCATATTTCCAGTAAGGGCTTTGTGACAATATGAGAGACAGTTTGTACTTGGTTTTATATAACTGGTTCCCAGTGTGGGAGAAGAACCTTAACCTAAAATAAAAAATGATGAAAAGACAAATGGTTTTCCTTTTAAAGCCGACGCAAGGGACCTTTTATTCAGAACACATCTCTGAATACATCTTCATAATACAAAATCACAAAGAATCCCAAATTTCCCCGACTGAAGGGCAGGTTTTATATATACAAAAAGTCAATCTTTGTTGTGAAAGTTAAACCCTTTTATCAAGCGGGGTATCCTTTTCCCTTTAGAAAATGTTTTTGGGGACACTGAACTCTAACGTAAAGTGACCTGGCAAGATTCCAGATATAAAAAATAAATTTTTTCCGCTGGGGCTGTTTTTTATCCGGCCTACCAAAACGCCTTCTACAAAGGGCCCAAATCCATTAGTCCCTTTTCCCCCCGGGAAAACTTTTCCCCTTTTCTAAAAATTGGCCTTTTTTTTTCATGCTGGGTTTTGGGGGAGGCTGTTTCCCTTTTCCAGAACAATCTACCCCAGAATTCATTTTTTACATTGGTAAAAAAAAATGTAACCCTTTCTAATCTACCAAAGGTTTTTTAAACTGTCGATAATCCCTCCTCAGGTTTTCCTTCCCTTTTGGAACTCCCTTTATGGGCGAGAGAAGTTTTTACATTGGGTTTTTGTATTATCATGTAAATATCTGTTTAAAAAATTTTAATTTGTAAAAATTTTCATTTTTTTGCCCAAAATTTAAACAACCCTAGATGATTGTTTATTTAGGTCTAAAATTTTCGGGGTTCAACAAATTTCATTAAGACCTATTTAAAAATTTCCTACACACAATTATTTTAACAATATTAAGACAAACCCTAACCCAAATTCCAAAAATTTAGCCCAAAATCCGGGGTATCTGGAGCGTTCCCAAAATCTCCTTCGGAAAGGCTCATTAACTACCCCGGGGGAAAAAAATCCCAATTCGTAAAAACCCCACAAAATAGGTGCCATAAAGGGGGAAACCCTAGAAACTTAGGTCCTTCCACTCGAAAAACCACCCATCCTAAAAGGCAGGGGAAAACTTCTGGAGGCCTCAGATTCAATACAGGGATTTCTCGTTCAGATTGGCAGAGAATGAGTTTTCTTTAATATGCATCATTATCATCGATTTTAGGACCTTTAATGCCAACTAGGTCCTGATTCATCATTCCTATTCTCCACAATAAATGTAACAAAAAACATTGACCATGTTTAACCCCCAAATTCCAAAAGGGGACTTTTATCCCAATCCATTAAAATTTAAAACCACAAAGCAAAAAATTTCGGTAGTTTAAAAATTCAGCCTCTGAAACGCTTGCCCTTTTTTCCCGGAACATTTTGCAGTCTTTTCAACTTTATTGTTGTGCCATCGCATTTATGGTGACTGTGGCTCAGTAGGAAGAGTAGTCGTCTTGCAATCCGAAGATTGTGGGTTCGATTCCAGCTTCCTCCTGCCATATGTTGATGTGTCCCTGGGGGCAAAAAAGTTGCCTCCCAATTTGGGTTACTTGGGGGGCTTTGTTGGTCGGCAATCAATGGACTGGCACTGGCTAATTTAGCCATGAAACCTCCCACACTAAAATGACAGGTGTTTCAGTTTCATTGTCCAACCCCTGTACTTCTCAGACAGTATCCTGAATAGAGATAGATTGACATTGCTAGCTACTGTGTTTTTGTACAGTTAGTCAAAATAAGTTGAAAAGTCTTCAATTTGATCCAGGGCCTGAAAATAGTACGTCTAGTGCGCATTTTATTACCCTTCAGAAATTATTAATCTTATAAAACTGTGTGGAACCTTAACTTGTGTTATTCTATTCTTAAATCAATCTGATAAACTTTTGACTTAAACATCTCCCTTTGATCAGAAAGATACATCATAACATTTAGACGTGTTATTCAGGCTTCACAGATAAGCTCAGGTTTCCCCATCTTATTCAACATGAGACATGAGCCTTGTCACTTTTGTTCTTCAAATGGTCCTTACATTCAGAGTTCAATAATTTTTCTTTTTGAAAGTAGATGCTGCTTTTATGAGAGATGCTGCTCTTGTTCAAGATGATGCATCCCATTTTATTCAAAGGAGAAGGAGATCTGCAGTTTTCAATTGCCGCTAAACTTTGGGACTGTGGGGCTGCCAACGTAAATCAAGAGGATAGAGAATGGTGGCCAAAGCCAGTCTACCTCTATCTCACTCCACGTCTGTCTGTCTCCTCTCTCTGTTTCTCTGCTCTCTTTAGGCAATTTGTAGTTAGTAGTTTGTGTTTCTTTTTCAGCTTATTTGCTGTTAATTCTTTCTTGTTGCTCTGCAATTTATGCCATTTTTTTTTTACATTTCAACATATATTAGCACTGACTTCAGCTTCTTAGGTTATAGTTTTGCTTCAGTTTGCTTCATTCTCATGGAGCTCAGCTGGTCGTCTTTTTTAGGTTTATTTTCAGTTCTTGCATTTCAACAACTATTTTTTGAGGTAACTTCACCTTGTTGTTTAATCGCTGATAGTCTTCCTATTTAAACAGATTACATGACAGTTTCCTTTACTAATGTTTCTGCTATTTCTGTTAATTTATCAGACTTCTGCTGATATTCTGCAGTCAACTCCAGTTTGTTTCTGCCAGCTTTCAGCTGGAGAAATGGAGTTTAAACGAAAATTCAACATGGAAGACTCACCACCCTGTCTCGTCCAATCACTCCTTACTGGCTGCTCCAATCAACGGCAGATCCGCACTCCTCCTAAGCCAATCATCTCCCAGGGCATCACTTTTAAAGACCCTCTGCATGGAAGACACCGCTCTTCTGCTGAGCTTCGATCAGCATGTCCGATTACGAATCTGACGATCCTGCTGGTTCCTCGCAAGACCTCTTTCCGGGTCCTCGCCCTCCTGCCGCAGCTTATGCAAGAAGAAGCTCTCGTCTAGCTTCGCAGGTCGTCACTCCCTCTCCCTCCTCTCAGCTCAGGGCAATCGGAATAAATCCCGGGTCTGACCAAGACGCTTCTCAGCTCGCTCAGCTTGCTGATATCCTCTCCCATGACTCCCCTCCTCTTCCACCTCCTCCGCCTCCTTCCACGGGAAAACGGCGCTGCAAAACTTCCAACCCCCCAACAAGAAATGCCGAGGCTGTTCCTCATCCACTCTAGCTTCAGCTATGTCTCTTCCCGGCCCATATACAGCCACACGCGCCTCTTCTTCTTCTAATTTTTTTTTCTTTTTTTAACCTTTTTTGTTTCACATTCAGGCAGACCTTACGTCCCCTTTCATGCCAACATATCACCCAGACTTCGCTCAAATATCCTTCAGGGTCAAATGATTAATTTAGTGTCATTTTACCTCCTTCTGAATTAGATCATCGCATCGCGACCTCAGAAGACGTCACAGCAGTCTTTAAATCCTCCGACCCCCGCCTCTCCAAAGATCTCTCTTTTGGAGAATTTGTGGCAGCTTTTGGCATTTTTAGAGACGTTATTTGTTCTGTATTCCCTGACAGAAGAATCGAGCTAGACACATACTTGGCCCTTATCACAGATCTGCACCTTTAAATAGGGACGTTCTCTCTTTTATCAATACCACAAAACCTTCTCTGCTAAAGCCGCTTCCATTTTGGCTCAGTCAGGAACTCGCCTAGACTGGTCAGTGCTCGACACGGACATCCTAATAATGCTTACACAAGCTTCCCCATGCTTCTCCTGCGGCGCAATCAGTCATCAAAGTTCTCTCTGCCCCTCACTCCTGTTCTCCTCCGGCTCAGCTACTCATCCTCTCCCTTCCCCTTCCTCATCCTTTCAAGGCCATGATTGCAAAGGAAGGTAAATCCAGGTTTTCAATAATTCTCCTATTTGTAATAACTTCAATGAAAGTTTTTGTTCATTCCAATCATGCTCTTTTCTTCATATTTGCAGCTTCTGCAAAGACGCCCACCCAAAGTCCGTCTGCCCCCGCCATTCTTCCCTCAGCAGGACTCGTCGTGGTTCCAGGCGTTAATTTCCCGTTATCTTTCCACTCCTGTCTTTATTCCCCAACTAGCTGGCTTTTTCATTGGCCCTCTCCTTTCCCTCTCCTTTCCACTTCCTCTTTCATTTGCGCAAACCTGGAGTCAGCACTCTGTGAGCCAGAAGTTGTCGATCAGCTTCTTAAAAAAGAAATTTCCAAAGGCTATATGATAGGTCTTTTTAGATCCCCTCCTTTCCCTTTCTTCCGTATTAGCCCCTTAGGAGTAGCTACCAGAAAATATTCAGGAAAAAAGCGCCTTATTATCGATCTTTCAGCTCCTCACTCCGGTCCCTATTTCAGCATTAATTCCATTATTCCCGAGCCCCCATTTTCCTTGTATTATGCTTCGGTAGATCACGCCATATCACTTATAAAAACTGCTGGGCGTGGAGCCTGGCTTTCTAAAGCAGACATTACCGATATGTTTAAAATCATGCCGGTGCACCCTTCTCAATGGCACCTCCTCGGCGTCAAATGGGATCGCCGTTTCTTTTTTGTAGTCAGGTTCACTTTCGGCTGCAGGAGTAGCCCCTCTTCAACAAGCTGTCTGAGGCTCTCTGCTGGATTCTCCTTAATGTTTGCAAACTCCCTTTCGTTCTTCATCTGCTAGATGACTTTCTCCTAATCAATCCCCCCTCCGTTCACCCCAGCCCCTCTCTTCCTAAGCTGATCCAGTTATTTCAGCAAGTCGGTGTTCCCTTGTCTGAAGAGAAAACTGCAGGTCCAGCCAACAAGCTCGAGTTCCTAGGCATCTCCCTAGATTCAGTCGCCATGGTAGCTTCTCTGCCTAAAGATAAGCTGTCCCGCATTCGTGAAGTTTCTCAGTCCTTTCTCTCCTCCCCAGTCATCTCCAAGCGTCAACTTCTGTCCCTCCTGGGTCATCTGAATTTCGCAATGCTCATAATTCCCCAAGGTCGCTCCTTTATTTCTCGCCTTTTGGATCTGGTTAATTCCGTCCCCTCCCTGCTAGATTCGGTTTCTTTAGATGAAGGATGCCGCTCTGACCTGTCTTTCTGGTCCTCTCTCCTGCAGAATTGGACTTGTATATCTTTCTTCTATGCTGACGTCAAGACGTCAGCAGATTCCATTCAGTTTTTCACTGACGCAGCTCCGTCCGTGGGTTTTGGGGGATTTCTTCAATTCAATTGAATTCAGTTTTATTTATATAGCACCAATTCACAACACATGTTGTCTCAAGGCACTTCACAAAAGTCAGGTACATACATTCCAATTAGTCCTAACCATTGAACAGTGCAGTCAGCTTTAGTTATTGTTAGGTATTAATTATCAAATAGTCAAGCTCAGAAGGAACGACACATGAGTCTCTGTTAATCTTGCAGCAAGATGGTAGCCCACTCTGCAGTGCAACTACAAAGTGTTGGCATCCTCTCTCTTTATTTATATATGTGGTTCACACACACAGTTCAACAGACAGTTCAGGCATTTATGGGGTGTATGTGTGTCTGTGTGTCTGTGTGTGTGTGTGTGGGGTCAGAAGGGTTAGGGTGCATGTGTTTTGCTTTTAAACAGAGAGGGAGTGGGGACTGGTACAAGCAGCCCCCGGATGTTGCTGATAGTAGCATAACTCACTCCTCTCCCTGGGAAGGAAGAGTGATAAACAATACAAAAGTTTTCAAACCCTAACAGTCCCTCCTTTTTTATCACGAATAAAGTCATGATTAGATACATGTAAAAGAAATAACTCTGTGTGAGCGAAAAAACCCACAGGCGGAAATATGTATGAGTCGCATACCCCCAGAGTTGAAAAGGCACATGCTGCTTCTGTGAAATTCATCTTTCTCACATACACTGTAGGGCCCTGGGAATGAACTGGCATGATAGAACATACATAACAATCTGTTTTATTTTGTGCTTTAGCTGTTTCATACACATAACGATACCTATAATTCTGCAGAAACAGATGTCTTCCTCCTTTCTTTAGGGGTCTGAGATGAGAGCCGTCCGGTGTCCATCTCTTCTCCTGTGATGTCGTATCCCGTGGACCCTGCCTTAAACAGAGAAAGAGTCCTGCTACCAGAATTAGGCTCAGGCTTATCAGTCCTGTCCACATGTTACAAAAAGCCATACTAAGTTGGGCACAGGTCAGTTGTTCTCTTCACCGGTTTGAGATGCTGAGCCCTATGGGTCACCAGCCCCTTTGTAGCCGGTCTTCCGCTGTTACCCCGTCGGTTGGTTTGGCTCCTGTAACGGTAATATTGGCTTACAGTGGCTCTTGTGGATCCAGGATGGTCTCTCTGCGATTTTTAGAGCTGTCGGTGTGGGCAGGAGAACGGTATGGCCCTTTCCAGCAGGGGGCACTGCAATCCTTTCTATGGAATGTCTTAATCAGGACCAGGTCTCCAGGTCTCAGGTTGTTCTGTGGAATAGGAGCAGAGATTATCGGCAGACCACTGGACATCTGTACTTCCTTTGTTTGTAACATTTTATTCATCCATTCAGCTAATGATGTTTCCTGTTGTGCTTTTCCTATGTCATCCATTTCTGATGGCAATGGAAAAGGTCTTCCATACACTAATCTATTTTTTATTGTTCCATTTGTTCGTTCAACCAACGTACAGATTGTGGGTGGTGTTGAGGTACAATAATTCCACCATATATAAAAAACACCCTCAACACCCCAGTCCGGATATCATGAGAAAGAACAGATGAAGAGCAGGAAATTAAGATTAGCACAAGTTTAATTTGATAAATCCAATAATTCCCTAAACATATTCCATACAAAAAGAATGATGAAGAGAAAGAAAGAAAGATTTACCAAAGACCTTTTGGGAGAGACAGCTCGGGTTTCAGCAAAGCATGGCTGTCTGTCTTAACCGAGTTGTCTACCTCCTCACAGATGCCAGAATATAATATACCCTTCACTTCAAAGCTTACTAACTGAGCCTCCCCATTATGCAGTCTGGCGCTGTAAATCAGTCAAGCCCCCCTTGTGGTTAGTTTATTATCTATACCATGCCCAAAAGTCGGCATTTATTACTTTACTGCCCATACAGAGCATTTACTGCTTGCAGCTGCTGAGAACATCCTGAACATCCTGACCTGGGATTAACCCATTTCTCCAACCTGAAGCCTGCTGTGACCTCTGGCCTCTCCCTCTCAGGCTCACAATACATGTTATGTCTCAGTTTTATGGTTATACATGCGAACTGAACTAATATCATGAAAAGTACATGATTTTAATTCTCAACAGTGGTAAGAACAATGGTTTTTAACTGAAACCCTAATGCTTTAGAGCACAGTTCTATTACATTATTTCTCATTATCTGATTTATGATTTGTGGGATACCATATGTGGGAAAAAAATGTGTCACTAAACTCTTTGCCACTGTGAGTGCATCACAGTGTTTTGCTGGGTATATTTCAACCCATTTAGAAAGAGCGTCTATAACCACTAAACAGTATTTCTTTCCCTGTAACCATGAAAGTTCATTAAAATTTGCATAGTCAGAAAAATGTATGGTGTAGAACAGGTGATTAACCAGGATTAACCAGGTGTATCTTCCCTCCTTTTTGACACATTCCCGTGTGTCACTGTTGCTGCAGTTTTGTAGAGATTATATATATATTTTTTTGGCAATATTGGTTTATTTTCTAAATGATATATATCGTTCTATTTAACAGATTAAAATGTCAATTCTGTTCCAGATGATGTTTTGAACCCTCTATTTTCCCATATTTTGGCAAAATGGTGAACAGAACTGAATACATATTGGCTGTCCGTGTAGATGGTTAGCCTTTTTCCTTCATGTAATTCACAGGCTCTGATGACAGCATACAGCTCTGCAGTCTGTGCTGAACATGTATGGGGCAGGGCCTGTGATTCTATAATTTTAGTTTCAGTGGTTACAGCATAACCAACTCTATTTTCCCCAAACTCATCTTTAGAAGATGAATCATCCACAAAAATAATTTGTGAGTTTTGTAGAATAGTTTTAAGAGCTTCAACTTTTGTTTTACATGAATGCGGTTCTCCATCTTCTTCTGTAGGTAGAAGAGTGCTTAAATTAAGTGGACCACATCTACTTACTTTTCTGTAAGAGTAATTTTATTTGCAAAAAATTTGAACATATTTTGACTTCTATTATTCTTAAAATGCACATTGTTTCCTCATAACCCCTTTTTGTTTCCACTAAAGTTTGTTTTGAATGCTTCAATTATTTTTTATTCACCAAGAATCAATAAGGTGTTCTTAGTGGGGTCCACCTTAAAAGTGTTGTCTGTTGGATGTCATGTTATCATTGTCAGGTCAGTGAGGTTCATAGGTCAGTCAGAACCTTGTTCATTTAGTCTGTGCACATAATGTTTCATAGATCCAGCCTATGATTAGTCAGCAAAACTTCCACTTATAGGAGAAAAAAATGTATTGTTAATGAAGGAGCTGCATTTCCTAGGAACACTGCAATCCCACTGTCTTCCTTCTGGATGAGCATCACCTGTTGAAAACTGTCAGTTAAAGGCTGCTCTTGCTTTTTCTTTTTTTTTATCTGTTTATCAACTGTGTGCACGCAGTGACTGAGAGGTCCCCTTTGAAATTATAATCTAGCAATGTTTTTACTGTCTCTGGATCTTTTTGAATGCATAATCTCCAGTTTAAGACCCCCCTGTAATTTTAGGATTTCAGTGGTAATTAAGTTACCTGAAAATTCTTATTTTATTTCTATCGTTTTACATATTTCTCCGGCCCCTTCACATAATTTCCATAAACTTTACATCTCCTTCTAAGTTTTTATATTTGCTTTTTTCTTTCCCCATTTAAATTAGATTAGTTTAAAACTATAAATGTCCTGAACGGAAGTTCACTGGCATGAGATCAAGGAGAGGACATTAACACGCCCCTTCAACTGCGGCTAGTCCGCAGCGGTGTTAATTTTCAGGGATGAAACGCGTCCTGTATCTCCTAGATCACCAGTACGTCTTTCTATTCGGGTAAAATAAAACACAGGAACCAGCGAATCTTGCCATGATTCTTCCAAAATGCTTAGTCCTCCAAACACACACAACACATTCATTCAATTAGTACCTTGACTAGTCCACTTTTCCACAGTTGCTACGGCCAACTAACCTGTTTATGAGCTCTTTTGTTATTTAACACTTAATTTCATTCCCTTACGGCGGAACGCTACTAACCAAATTATCCAGTTCCCTTACGGCGGAACTACCCAGTCGTTTCTAATCCCCTTACGGTGGAATCTTACCTAATTTATCGCTATTCCCTTCCGGCGGAATAATACCTATCCAATTGCTGTCTCCTTACGGCGAGACACTACCAACGACTGTTTTAAGTACTTATTACAACACAATTTCTCACCTCTGAGCTGACTTCAGTGACTCTTTCGGACCCAAGAGTAACCAGGGCGAGAGTAAAGCAATAATCTACCGGCCCGATGCGAATTCACCCACCGGGTCTTTGGACCACCGTCCTGGGGCAGACCTCCAGTAGGCTTTCTCGGCGTCAGGTGATACCGGGATCCTCAGGTCACTGTAAAAGATAGATAAGTTAGATTACAATCTCTGGTTCGAAGGACCAATTCAATGTTAGGTATTAATTATCAAATAGTCAAGCTCAGAAGGAACGACACATGAGTCTCTGTAGTTGCACTGCAGAGTGGGCTACCATCTTGCTGCAAGATTAACAAAGTGTTGGCACCATCTCTCTTTATTTATATATGTGGTTCACACACACAGTTCAACAGACATTCCAAGCATTTAGGGGGTGTATGTGTGTCTGTGTGTGTGTGGGGGGGGGGGTCAGAAGGGTTAGGGTGCATGTGTTTTGCTTTTAAACAGAGAGGGAGTGGGGACTGGTACAAGCAGCCCCCGGATGTTGCTGATAGTAGCATAACTCACTCCTCTCCCTGGGAAGGAAGAGTGATAAACAATACAAAAGTTTTCAAACCCTAACAGTTATTTATTCAAATTGGATAAAAAGTTTTTCTGTCTAAGGAAACCCAGCAAATTGCATCCAGTCAGTGACTTGCTGCATTCACTCCTCCTGGATGAGCATGTAGAGACAGTCACTGGCGTTGACTTTGCAGCAATTCCTCATACTGAGCATGCATGTTGCGACAGTGGAGAGGAAAAACTCCCTTTTAACAGGAAGAAACCTCCAGCAGAACCAGGCTCAGTGTGAGCGGCCATCTGCCACGACCAACTGGGGGTTAGAGAGAACAGAGCAGAGACACAAAGAGAACAAAGAAGCACTGATCCAGGAGTACTTTCTATGGGAAGGAAAAGTAAATGTTAATGGATGTAGCTCCTTTAGTCATTTCACCTAGAAAGAAAGAACAGATAAACTCTGAGCCAGTTTTCAAGGTTAGAGTCTGAAAGAGAGCACATAGAGATAGTTACAGTAAAAGCTCAGTCAGTAGCCATGTCTAGGAGAGAGAAAGGGTTAAACACTGAAAGACAGGGCCATGTGGATCATCTGTAGAGGGTGAGCATTAAGTTGTTGCCAGCAGAAGCTTGGACGATGCCCCTCTCCAGAAAGGTGTCACAGGTAGACACAGAATCAGGCCAGGTGTAGCTTCTAGGAAGAGAAAAGAGAGAGAACAAAGTTAAAAGCTGAAATAACAGAAAATAATGCAAAAATTGAGAGTAGTTTGAGAATGTAGCAAAGAGGGTGAAGGCGGTCATTATGTCCTCCAGCAGCCTAAGCCTATAGGAGCATAACTACACAGATAGTTTCAGTTCAGATTATTTAGTTAAACGGCGCTTATTTTCAACAATGTCGTCTCAAGGGACCACAAAGGGTCCCACTGATGGTCATTGTTATACTAAAAACAATGACCATCTTCAGGGTGCATGGTTCGCTGGCATCTGGCCAACTTCCTTTCCACAATCCGAATCATCAGCCTTTTACAAGATAATCCCCATCACTATCGCATGCTGCGTCTGGGGCAATCAATGGCGAAGAAAACGCATAACCGTTTTATGCAACAATGCAGTCGTAGTAGAAGTAATAAATAAACGAAACATTGCTTTTCCTAATATCTTCCCTTCAGTAACAAATCATTCATTAAAATTTATCGTTTAAAGAAAACAAGAAACCTATTTCATTTTATAAATATAGATGGCAATTCTGCATCCCAAACACTAATTTATTTGTGAAAAATTTACTTACAAAGACCTATAATCCAGTATCCTGTACTGTAAAAATCTTTCAGTCATGCAGTATTGTAAATTCATTAAAGTTCATGTTTTTAAATTATTTAAAGCACTTCCATTCTCTTACTGTTCCAATTTTCTGCTAATTCGAGTTCTGGACATTTAAAGTCCTTCCAGTGCAATTAAATCCATTTTTGTAGGAGTCTCGCCTCTGATTATTGTTTTGTGTTCTCCTGGTGATGCTTTATGTTTTAATTGAGTTAGGGCTTATTCATCTATTCTTCCTGTTATTCTGCACATTTAATTAGTTTTCTTCACTCATCACAGACCAGTACTTTTCATTCACGTCCGAGCCTGCCCATGTACAGTACAGACCAAAAGTTTGGACACACCTTCTCATTCAAAGAGTTGTCCTTTAGTTTTATGGCCCCTAGACCCTCCTTGGGTCAGAGGTAACAAGGTTATTTATGAGGGCACCCATCTACCCACCCTTGGGATATAACCCTTCAGGGAGTGTCAACCATAAAACTTCTGATAATGGATTTAGAGTCCATCTGCTCTAAATCACAGAAAACTAATAAAACACAGAGGTCAAAGGAGAGAGTTAAATGGAAGGTCATAGCACTTTAGAAAATAATTTTCCATTACACACGTATGCTCATTATGAGGGTTTCCTGCAAAGTCAATGCAAGCGACTGTCCACTGTCTACATGCTCATCCAGGAGGAGTGACTGCTACAAGTCACTTTCGTTGTCCGATGAGCTAACCCCTCCCTCCTACTTACCCATGTCTAAGGGGATTGCTCAATCCAGCTCTCCATCCAACGGGTCCGGACTTCCCTAAACCTGAAAAGCCTTACTAAGCAGGTTTACTGAAAGTTCTGTTTATGCTGGTGTCGGGAAATGACTCGCCTAGCCTCTGACAGCCTACATCCAGAAGTCTCACCCTTCTTCAACCGGAGGTCTGGACGACTGAGTAGCCTACAGCAGTCATTCACAGTCCAACAGTCACTTCTGTTACCGGCTGCTCATTCCCTAATATTACAACTGGCTCTTGGTATATGGGCTAGGTTAATTTTAGTGACTTGGCATGAGCCCCAAGGGCGTTGTTTTAAGAAACTTGGCTAAAGCAACCTATAAAAACCCCCTAAAATTTCTAAGAACCAGGCAACAAGACTTTTTACCACCAATGATAAACCAAAAATAAGGTGACTCAAATAATTGGATGTCCACGATTTATCTAGGATTTTATATGCTTTCTTTAATTAGTAACACTTTTGCAGGGGTCAGTAACAGCTTAAATTCAGCAACACATAATAATTTCAATAATAGAAATAGATCAATCAACTCAACCTGTCTTTCCCTGATGCTGAAACTAGTGAGTTTGGAGAGGCTTTGAAGACGGAGGCTCATCCATGCACCTGATGGAGATGTTTCTTCTGGTAACAACGAGTGATTTCTTGAAGGGAATGAGACTTGATCTTCAGTTTTCTTCCTTTAAGTGCCAGGCACTGATGCTCCAGGCTTCGATGGTTAAACAGGAACTTTGTTGTCGTATGTCTCAGAAGGCAGTAACTTCCAGGGGCTGAAGAGTTGAAGGAAACCCTGGAGACATCAATGAGGTTGATTCAGGACTTCCAGAAGCCTAAAACTTAGAGCAATCAGCTGTTCAACGATCAAGTTCACTTCTGTTGTCTGGATAAAAAGAAAAGCTTTAGGTGAAATCAGATTCTTAATCTTGAGGCACAGTCCTTCCAGGGCACACGGGTTGATCCTCTTTTTAATGCAGTCGATCAGCTGGGCTGTGTCTCTGTTCATTTTCCATCTGAGCTTCTTTTCTCCGTCTGATTTTGTTCGCTGGTCTTCTGCGAGGAAACAACCGCAGTTCCCTCCTTCAGCATTGCCTTTATAGTGCAGATGCTCTCACCAGTCAGCCCTTTGTTGGGCTTCTCAGTTACTGTGCAACCTACTCTGCTCAGCTCCTTGGTTATTGCTCAATATTTTAGTCATGGTCATCGTGACCTTCTGATACTGTTTTTTGGCCTTGGAGATGCCGGTAATAGCCACGCAGCTGGCTGTAGTCGCATCCTCCCTTCCTTCCGTTGTTCTTCAACGGTTCGCTGTCAGCATACAGCTGGCTCTTGTCACTCTTAGTCATCCTGCAGTTCTCTCCCTAATCTGCTCAGTCTTAAACTTTACACAGTATTACACATTCCATTCTCAGCTTTCTACATTTACTTTAAGACACAGTTACAAAATCATCACTTCATTATTTTTATTCATACATCACAAATGATCAACATTATATGTCTTTTATATAGCTGATTGAGAATTTTAAACCTTAATGCTTTTTGTTTTAATTATTAGTTCTCAATCATATTTCAATCATACGTCTTTTAACTTGATAATCAAAGATTACTCATTTCATTTATTACTTGTATAAGAATGGAAAATCATCATACATCATTTCTTTGGATACACTTGTTTATGTTTCTGCAAAAGATAAGACAGTTAATAATAATACATTTTATTTATTGGCGCTTTTCAAGGCACTCAAGGTCACCTTATAACACAGACACAATTTAAATAAATAAATAAAATAAGTACAAATTGGGTTAAATAAAACCGTGAAAAAAGTACAATTACAATGCATAGGCTAATTTAAAGAGATTTTGAGTTTAGTTTTGAAGTGTGGCAATGAGTGAGTGTTGCGGAGATCAGGTGGAAGTGAGTTCCAGAGCTGGGGAGCAGACCGGCTGAATGCTCTGCTCCCCATAGTAACAAGACGGGCGGGGGAATAGTGAGATGGATCGAAGAGGAGGATCTGAGGGTACGGACAGGTACAATAATGTGAAGGTTTGAAAGATATAACGGAGCGAGGTTGTGAATAGCTTTAAAGGTAAGGAGGAGTATTTTGTAGTTGATACGATATGAAATAGGAAGCCAATGAAGCTGTTGTAGAACAGGTGTGATGTGATGGATTGAAAAGGAGTCCGTGTATAATACGAGCTGCTGATTTTTGAACCAAATTGTGTTTATGAGGTTTTTTCGGGGGAACCAATAGAAGAGAATTACAATTTAAAACGAGAGGTGACCAGACTGTAAACCAAAAAAGCAGTGGAAAGAGGAGTGAAAAAGGACGGAGACGCTGAATATTACGAAAAAGAAAGTAGGCTGATCGAGTAATATTATTGACATGGGAATAAAGGGAAAGGCTGCTATAAAGGATGACACCGAGACTTTAACTTGAGGAGAAGGAAAGATGAACGAGTTATCAATTGAATTGAAAAAATTTGGAGGTTGTTCAGTATTGATTTAGTGCCAATTAGAAGAAGTTCTGTTTATAGCAATTTAATTTCAGAAAGTATTGGTACACCAGTGTTTTTTTCAATGAGACAATTAGTGAGGACGAGGGTGAAAGTGTAGAATTAGGTTTTTTTGAAAAGGTAAAGGTGTCATCTGCATAACAGTGAATATTATTTTACGGAAAATTAACCAAAGGGGGGGAAAAGGTAAACGATAAACAACAGGGGCTCAGGACAGAGCCCTGGGAACACCTGAGTTAACGGAAAATAATGAGATGTGAATGATTTTAACTGGACAAACTGAGTGCGGCCTGAAAGGTAAGAATGAAACCATTTAGAGGGGGGATTTCAATGCCAAAGAAGGAAAGTCTTTCCAAAAGGACGTTATGATAAATGGTATCAAAAGTGCAGTAAAATCAAGCAGAAGAAGTATGGATGATAAACCAGAATCAGCAGCAGAAGGAGGTCATTAGTGATTTTAAGGAGTGCTGTTTCAGTACTGTGAAGCTGACGAAAAACCCAATTTGGGATTGTTCATACAAATTATTGCAAGACAGATACATGAAGTTGAGCGAAAATGTTTTTTCAAGAATTTTTGGGAAATGGAAGATTTGAGATGATTCGAAAATATTGAGATTAGTGGAATCTAAGCCAGGTTTTTTTTGTATTGGGGTCAGCAGCTGTTTTGGGGGGAGAAGGAAAAACACCAGTGGTAAGAGAAGAAAGTAAATGTCTGTAATCAAAGGGGATAAAGGGGAAGGGTAGCTTTAACAAGAATTGTTGGAAGAGGATCTAATGCGGTTGAAAAATTTGGAGTTTTTTTTAATTAATTTTTGGGGGTCTTGATTGAGGGAAGAGTAAAGACTGAGAATAAATTAATAGAGGCAGTTGAAACTGAGGACATTAGAGCCGCAGAGGGTAACAATTGTTGATGAATATGTGATATTTTTGAAGAGAAAAAAGATACCATACTATTTCAAAAATCAGAAGGATATAAATGCGGAGCAAGTGAATCTAGTGGTTTTGTAATATTTGCCAGCAGGGAGAAGAGGGTCTTGGAATTATCCTCATTAGAACTGATTAGATTTGAATAATATACGGAATAGCTGTAGAAATGGCATCTTTATAGTGAAGAATGTGGTTTGAATACATATCTTTGTGTACAGTGAGACCAGTTTTCCTCTAGAGTCTTTCAAGTTGACGTCCTTTTGCTTTTAACTGTTTAAGGGTGGAAGTAAACCAAGGTGCTGTATGAGTGAATGAAACAGATTTGGTTTTAAGTGGAGCAAGATTGTTTAGAAGGTACTGCAGGTATTCGTTGTAATGTGATAGCAGTTCATCTGTGGTAGAAGACAGCTCGACTCTGGGAATACTATTGATAGAAGAGTATAAGTTATCTAAGTTAATGTCCTTAATTTTACGAAAGGTTATATATACGTGGAGGGTTAGAATTAGAAATAGAAATATTAACTCCAAATGATAAAAACATATGATCGGAAAATGGGAAAGAGCCAGCTTTACAGCCAACAGGTTTAACATCAGAACAGCAGATTAAATCCAAAATATGACCTTTAATATGTGTGGGGAAATTAGCATACTGCTGTAGCCCAAAACTGTCCAAGCAGGATATAAAGTCTTTGGTAAAAGGATTAGTATCTTTATCCACATGAATGTTAAAATCCCCCAGGAGTATTATGTTTGGTGATACCATGAAAAGTTGCATCACAAAGCCTATAAACTCAGAAATAAAGTCTTTGTTGTACTTCGGAGGACGGTACAAGGCAGCAATAATAGTGGGAGTTGATCCAGAAAGCTGACATACAGTTGCTTCAAACGAGTGACAGACAGGAACAGTTACAGGCGCTACCCTCCACTTCTCACGGTAGATTATCGCAAGACCTCCCCCTCGGCCAGAATCACGAGGTAGAGCGATGTAAACAAACCCCGGAGGAGTAGCATCATTGAGTGCAGCAAAATCATTTGGCTGTTGCCAGGTTTCAGTGAGGCACAGAAAATCTAACTTGCGGTCAGAGATAATTTCCTGCACAAGATCCCCCTTGCTCGTAAGTGAGCGGATATTGAAGAGGCCAAAGTTGATGGTTTTGTTGTAACTGACAGCCGTGTTAGCTGACCGAGCCAGGCGGGCCAACACGCTGTGATCAATACGGCGACCACTTCTCCTCGGAAGAAGATGTACAGTAGACCTGGTAGAATTAATGGAGTTCAGTCCGTCACAGCAGAAGATCCGGCGAGAGCCTCGGTGAATGTATTTCCGACGGGGCAGATAGAAGATATCTTGGTGCAGGAACAGAGCAGATGGTGGTGGCCCATGCAGATGTAACCGGAGCTTATGAAACTCAGCGGCAGAGTACTGGAGTAATGCTGTCGTTGGATGATAGACCAGGAACAGGATAATCCAGGCAAGTAATAGCCACACATAGCAGGTCCGAATAATAGTCGAAGGCATGTCAGCAGATAGGCAGAGGGTCTTCGTTCAGACAGGGGCAGAGCAGAAAAGCCTATAATAAAATAAGGCCGGGGAACAGCGGCTGCAAAATGCGCCAGCGTTCACTCTAATATGTATCTCCACACAGGCCTCTCCAGATTTCTCAGTCCCAGAATATGAGAACATGCTTGTTTCACTCTCCACTGCTTCAACTGTATATTTTAATAATTGTTGCATGGATTACATGGAAAGATCTCACCTTATTTTGACATCGCTGACTCAATGCAATCTGCTGGGTTTTCTTAGAAAAACTTTTTATCCAGTTTGAATAAATAA
Organism: Crenichthys baileyi; assembly: GCA_036173005.1. Classification (NCBI taxonomy): domain Eukaryota; kingdom Metazoa; phylum Chordata; class Actinopteri; order Cyprinodontiformes; family Goodeidae; genus Crenichthys; species Crenichthys baileyi. The sequence continues at coordinate 18,329 of JAHHUM010002069.1, read as the reverse complement.
CTGAATCTGACTCCACTGTTCAATGGTTAGGATTAATTAGAATGTACAGGGGTTGGACAATGAAACTGCAACACCTGTCATTTTAGTGTGGGAGGTTTCATGGCTAAATTGGACCAGCCTGGTAGCCAGTCTTCATTGATTGCACATTGCACCAGTAAGAGCAGAGTGTGAAGGTTCAATTAGCAGGCTAAGAGCACAGTTTTGCTCAAAATATTGAAATGCAGCCAACATTATGGGTGACATACCAGAGTTCAAAAGAAGACAAATTGTTGGTGCACGTCTTGCTGGCGCATCTGTGACCAAGACAGCAAGTCTTTGTGATGTATCAAGAGCCACGGTATCCAGGGTAATGTCAGCATACCACCAAGAAGGACGAACCACATCCAACAGGATTAACTGTGGACGCAAGAGGAAGCTGTCTGAAAGGGATGTTTGGGTGCTAACCCGGATTGTATCCAAAAAACATAAAACCATGGCGGCCCAAATCACGGCAGAATTAAATGTGCACCTCAACTCTCCTGTTTCCACCAGAACTGTCCGTCGGGAACTCCACAGGGTCAATATACACGGCCATGCTGCTATAGCCAAACCTTTGGTCACTCATGCCAATGCCAAACGTCGGTTTCAATGGTGCAAGGAGTGCAAATCTTGGGCTGTGGACAATGTGAAACATGTATTGTTCTCTGATGAGTCCACCTTTACTGTTTTCCCCACATCCGGGAGAGTTACGGTGTGGAGAAGCCCCAAAGAAGCGTACTACCCAGACTGTTGCATGCCCAGAGTGAAGCATGGGGGTGGATCAGTGATGGTTTGGGCTGCCATATCATGTCATTCCCTTGGTCCAATGCTTGTGCTAGATGGGCGCGTCACTGCCAAGGACTACCGAACCATTCTTGAGGACCATGTTTATCCAGTGGTTCAAACATTGTATCCTGAAGGCGGTGCCGTGTATCAGGATGACAATGCACCAATACACACAGCAAGACTGGTGAAAGATTGGTTTGATAAACATGAAAGTGAAGTCGAACATCTCCCATGGCCTGCACAGTCACCAGATCTAAACATTATTGAGCCACTTTGGGGTGTTTTGGAGGAGCGAGTCAGGAAACGTTTTCCTCCACCAGTATCAGGTAGTGACCTGGCCATTATCCTGCAAGAAGAATGGCTTAAAATCCCTCTGACCACTGTGCAGGACTTGTATATGTCATTCCCAAGACGAATTGATGCTGTATTGGCCGCAAAAGGAGGCCCTACACCATACTAATAAATTATTGTGGTCTAAAACCAGGTGTTTCAGTTTCATTGTCCAACCCCTGTATGTACCTGACTTGAAATCTATATGATTCGATTGAATTGACTTAGCCCATTTAAAATTTACCCACCTTTCACACTATGCAATAGGAAACAACACTCTCCAATTATTTTTACCTCTGCCTTCCTCCCTCCCTGTTGGATGGAGTAAGGGGGAGTCATGTTTACCCTAAACCGGCTCAGTTATGGTTGAGGTACAAACACACCCTCCATTTCTGCTACCTGTGCGACCCCTTTTCTTTTCCAATGGTTATAATCAGTCTGGCAGAGAGAGAGGTACCCCCAATCCTTGTCGTTCATAGTATAACAATGGTCACCAATGGGCTCTACATGGTCAAACTTTATCAGTTTATTATTTTACTTAGTACCCCTACACATAGCCCATTCTAAAATGGCCAAACTCTAACACTCAGTAGTTTATTCTAACCTCCCCAACAACCCTACACCATTCCAAACCCTTTGTGAAGTGCCTTGAGACGACATGTGTTGTGAATTGGCACTATATAAATAAAACTGAATTGAACTGAATTGAATTTTACAATTGTAGGTATGATTTTTAAATTGTTTTTTTTTTTCATTGTCACAGTTGCTTGCCTATCTTTTTAATCAGTGTCGATCACATATGAAACAAGTTTCAGTTAAATTCGAAAGGGTGAAATATGATGGAACTTTAGAAAGTGCCATTTGTTCTAGGCTTCTGCCTTAATTCTCACCTCTACTCTTCCTGGGTGAGGGGGACAGGCTGCATGGAGTTTATATAGGAGGCTGATTGCCTTGGTCTGCTGAACAGTTTTTACTCAGCTCAGCAAGACGTCTGACCTGTAAACTGTCTCCCTTATAAGGCTAAATTAATTAAGCTGATTGCGTGATCGATCTGCTTCTTTGGTAAATATGATTTTTTTCCACAACAGTTTCCACCTATTCTTTTATTATTATCACTTTATATTATGCTGCCTATCTCCTGCTTGAATTTGGGTCCTTTACCAAAACACATTTCAGAGATAACCGATCTGTGTGAGCAAGAATTCCAGCTATCTTGTTTGAGTTAGTTTTTCACTATATGTGGTTTATATTCCACATTTCTCCTTTTAAATTAAACTATGAAGTAAATATTACTGTCTTTATAGGTGAAAACACTTACAAAATTCCCATGGGATGGAATACATACACCCCCACACACTGGTATAAAACCTTTAATCAGTGAGAAAAACAGACAGTACCTGCAAAGCAAAGGTTAGAACCTGGTATTGAATATCCTGTTTAGAGTGCAGCATATTTACATGTGGGAAGATGTGGAAATATAGAGCATGAGATCAGAAGCAACGAGGTCTTTTCTCCCGCTAATAAAACGGATCATCCATTCATTTTGAGATGTGTTCATCCAGCCAGCAGAATTCTCCAAAGGGTCACTCACATGCAACTCCCTCATTAACTCAAATTTGCCTCAACAGATCAAAGGAGCTGCAGCAGAAACTTGGAGCTTTGCATCAGCCAGTAAAAATACTACACATTTAGATGGAGGATGAGCAAAATACATAGACTCTGTCTGTTCCTCTGTCTTTCAGTTTTCCTATTTTAAGGATCAGTGCAGTGAAAGCGGAGCCTTCTGTTCTGGTTTTAATGAACCTAAGGTGACACGGATCCTGACTCATTTATAGGTTCATCTCTTAGCCTTGAGAGAGGATCAAAGCAATTAGCTCACTTTCTGATACAAGTATTCAATTCATGTGACAACATTTTAATCTCACCATGGAAAAAGGGATTCATCAAACTATCATGTAAAATCTTTCTAGAAGTAAGGCAGTTGTCTCTAGGTTGGATACATTGCAGATACGTGTTTTTAGAGCCCTACTAAAGAGAATATCTTTTCTATGATAATGTTCAGTGCTGTGGAAAAGAATACACACCATTGAACATTTTTACATTTTGTTACATTATAGTCCCAAAATTTTATTGCAGTTTTATGAGATGGACCAAGGCAGTGCCTGCTGGTAGAAATAGGCAGTGAGACAGTTTTCCCATTTTTAGAACAAATGAGACTCTGAAAAGAGTACTGATCGGAGAGTGTTTGTGAACAGCAATTTTTTCATGCCACAGATTTTCAACAATATTTAGGACTTTGACTGGGCCACTCTAACACATGAATATGCTTGGATCTAAACTGTTCCAACAAAGTTTTGGCTTTACTTTTAGGCTCATTGTTCTGCTTGAAGGTGAACCTACACCCCAGTCTCAAATCTTTTTGTAGCAACAGGTTTTCTTCCAGGATTGCTTTAAAGTTCAATTCAGTTACCCATCGGTTCTGACAAGCTTCCCCACAAAATGACACTGGCACCACCATTTTTGTTGAAGGGACTGCTGTCATTCATGTTGATGTAAATAATTAGTCTACATTTCTACATCCAGTGTAGATAAAAAAAAAATCTGTTTTGGTCTCATCTGACCAGAACGCCTTCTTCTACATATTTTCCATATTCCCTACACCAGGGGTGCCCAGGTCCAGTCCTCAAGAGCCACCATCCTGAAACGTTTAGATGCATTCTTTCTCCAACAAACCTGAATAAAATAAATAGATTGGGGGAGCAGCCCATCCCATTCAGGTATCTGGGCCCACCCAAGACAGATTACAACCCCTGCGTAAGCTGCAACTATGCAATGTATTCACCCAAGACAACTAGCAGAGGGTGCTGTAGGCTATTAGATGGGACTTTGGAGGCGGTAAAGAAGAGACGGTAGTATGCCAAAATGGCCTTAGGGGGCTGGATCCTTCAAAAGCAGCATTTTAGGCCGATTAGTGGCGATGAAAGCTGTCCAAATTCGAAGGCTCCTCCGAATGCAGCCAACAAATGCATCCTTCTTTTCCCCAAATTTGAAGGATAGGTCCGTTGTATCCTTCATGGTCCACCCTATCCTATGATTCATTGCGGGTCGTAGTGGATTGTTCAAACGGAAGTAGTAGAGGAGAGAGAGAAGCTGTGAATAAAGTTGGATATATTACATTGTCTGTGAAACTACTTATATGTGCTCTCTTTCAGACTCTATCCTTGAAAACTGGCTCAAAGTTCATCTATTCTTTTTTTCTAGATGAAATGATTAAAGGAGCTACATCCACTAACATTTACTTTTCCTTCCCATAGAAAGTACTCCTGGATCAGGGCTTCTGTATTCTTTGTGTGTCTCTGCTCTGTTCTCTCAAACCCCCCCAGTCGGTCGTGGGCAGATGGCCGCTAACACTGAGCCTGGTTCTGCTGGGGGTTTTTCTTCTTTTTAAAAGGGGTTTTTCCTCTCCACTGTCGTAAAAAGTGCTCAGTATGGGGATTGCTGCAAAGTCAACGCCAGTGACTGTCCACTGTCTCTACATGCTCATCCGGGAGGAATGCTACAAATCTGACTCGATGCAATCTGCTGGGTTTCCTTAGATAGAAAAACATTTTATCCAATTTGAATAAATAACTCAATCTGACTGCACTGTTCAATGATTAGGATTAATTGGAATGTATGTACCTGACTTTTGTGAAATGCCTTGAGACAACGTGTTGTGAATTGGCGCTATATAAATAAACTGAATTGAATTGAATTGAAACAAAATTAACTTTCAAAATGTTTTTAAAATGTAGCTATGTAAAACTTAAATATTTGTTCGGTTTACCAAGATATCGTTAAATAGCAAAGGTGCTCGATGTGTCCGGAGATGTCTGCTCCCACTTCGCTAACAGCAGGCTCGCTGTCCGACCGCTGACCAGGCGGTCGAGGCTCGGTAGACAGGGGGAGGACACCTCTCCCTGCCCATTGTTTCCATACTTCCACTGGTTTTCACCAATGAGTGAAAGTTAAACACAGATATAATGCAGTCAGATATTATATGTGATGTTAATGTTTGGTTAATTCATTATGCTCTGCGAATAAATTGATTTAAACTTTGTTCTGAAAGTTATTATGTTAATGTTTCAGTTGTTAAAAGTTTTAACAATAAATTAAGTTGTAGTTGTTATCAATATACTTTATGAATTATTATTTTTTTATATCCATAAACATAAAAGTTATTCTAAACATTTTAAATGGCTAATAATTGAGTGAGAATAAACTGAAAAGGTAATAAAACAAAAATATTTTTTAGAAAACAAGCTTATATGCCATCAAGAATATACAACGGGGTAAATAAAAACCATGTGCTGTTATATAGAGTAGAGACAGTGTGGTTAACCTTCGAGCTTCATTTTTACAACTTCACAGCGCTGTGCTTCACGCTGTCACGGTTGCTAAGTGTGCTTCACGCTGTCACGGTTGCTAAGTTACAATGAGATAAGAGCGGGAACAGCTGGTGAAGGTTTGACTGTCCAAATTCACAGCTGATCTCTTCTGGCCTTTGCGGTTTTCGCAGCCTCCTGGCCTACGTAGACCAGACCTTCCAAGGATGCAGCCCCTGAATTTGGACACAGCACTCAGACAGTCCACCAATGGATGGCTCTCAAGGTTTGTGCAAAAAAAAAAAAAAAAGTGGAAATGTTTAAAATGTTCAGTATTTCTTCTTAAACATTTCCACAGCTCTTTAGGAGAAGTTCATGTACAGTGGCTTTCAGGTTTCTGGAGGTAATGTGTTTTGAACACAATGATTATAATGCAGTGCTGATTAGTTTCTAAGATTCCTGACACACATGAGCTAAAGTTTATACAAACCTGAAGATAATTACTCAGACTTCTGGTGACTGATGCACAGTTACCAACTATACCCTTCCACATTATTCTGGTGTTTGCTGGGTCCTGGAAGAAATTCTGCACCTTCTGACCATGGGCACACTTAGCAACTCTTTTGGCACAGTTCAAGCTGGGTCTGGCTGTTCTGAGTGCTGCCACATCGCCAGATTTAGAGGACTTTTTAGGCACTAGTGGCCTTCATTTTTATAGTTTTTTAAAGTAGGTTGACAGGAAATAGGGCGGAAAGAGTGGGCAAAGGTAATGCAGCAAATGTCGACAGGCCGGGATTCAATCCTGCAACAGCCTGCATCAAGGACTAAGGCCTCCACACATGGGTCACGCACTTACCCCCTGCTCCCCCTTTTTCATTAGTCATCTAGAGTTTTTTGTTGGTCCGTGCGGTGATGTTTTTGGTCACAGTAACATCTTTCATGCACTTTTCAATGTAAGCAGACTTAAACTCTGCATACTTTTCCACTTGTGTGATAATTCTCTGTAGTACCTGCCTTGAACATGTTCCAGTCTGTGTAATGGAAGCAGTCCTGTAATGCTTCCATGGCTCGTGCAGCCAACACCCTGACATGCTTCATTGTGGGTTCATCTGATCAGCAGGGGCTTGTATGCAGGAATTAGCATTTACTGAGAGGTGGTCAAAAGAGCCACGGTGGGGGGTGCCTTGGATGCCCCTTTGTTGTTACTGTAGGCAGGGTCTAGTGTGTTCTCCCCTCTGGTTGCAAAATACACATACTGGTGAAAATGGGGGAAAAAGTTTTCATATTGGCCTAACTGAAGTCTCCTGCCACAATAAAAAGTCCTTTTGGGTCCATTGTGGGATGAATTGTATTCTGTAAGGTTTCTGTGAGTTTTCTCTGGATCTGTCATGGGTCTGCTGGAAGTCACAGCCTGAAGCTATGCATTGACTGATGCCAGATTTTACACATGAACAGGGGATCAGCTTTTTTTACTGATGCTTGGCTTGGCGGCTGCACAATAACCCCTACATCAAAAGACACCAGAGGTGTTTAAGATAACAGCTCCCATGAAGCTGGCACTTTGGCTTTACATGTAAATAGACCAGAAGACGGTTGAAAAAGCAAAAGAGAATATTATTACATTTGACTAGGAACCAATCTGTGTTTAGAATTTATATTAGCAAAAGGAAAATAATAGACGAAACTCGCAGTTTCAAACAAGAAATGTTCCTGTGTCTGTAATTAAAGTGGAAACAAGATGCAGTCTGCTGGGAAATCACTTTTAGAAGAAACTCTCAGGATTAGTCTGCCACGATTTCCCTCTCATCATCCTTCCTGTTACATGCCCTCCACTTGTTCACAATCTCCTTCCTTCCTCCCATTGTAAATTTCACTTCTCTGATTGCAGTTTTCATCTTTGCTATAGCTCTTTTCCAGCACACAAGTATATATGTTCTTCAATGCTGACCTTTTTTACCTTGGTCTCCTGGCAATAATTCAATTATGGAAAGTACTAGAAAAGGCAGTTATAATTAACACTGATTAATGAGGTGAAGTCAGAGGATACATCAGTGATCGTGTGATTGGACAACATTAGTCAGGGACAATTACTCTGAATAACACATTAGTTGGAGGGAGAATTGTTGCTCGATGTGCAGAAACAGAAGGCCAAAGTTTTACATTGTGGTAAACACAATTTAAATGGTACATGAACTGCACCCGTCAGAGACAGAAAGCACTACAGAGGGTGGTGCAAATAGCAAAGGCCATCACTGGCAGCCCCCCCATACAGGACATCTACTGCAGCCGGTAGCGTAGAGGCCAGCATTCCCCCATCTATAATAATAACGCTGAGGCGGAGCAGGTCAGCAGCTTCAAGTTTCTCTGCGTTCACATCACTGAGGACTTATCCTGGACAGTACATGCTGACACTGTTGTCAAGAAAGCCAGATGTAGAGTCTACTTCATGGATGATGGGATAAATTTTCACTGTTGCGCTGATGATACTCAGCTTTACTTATCCATAAATCCTGATGAGCCCAACCAGTTAGATAGACTACAAGCATGTTTTGAAGACATACAAAATTGGATGACTTTAAATTTTCTGCTTCTAAATTCAGATGAGACAGAAGTTGTCGTCTTTGGACTGTAATCTTTGAAAAAGAAACTGCTTAGTCATCACTTAATCTGGATGGCATTAAATTGACCTCAGGTAATAAAGAAAAAAACCTTGGTGTTATTTTTGACCAGGGTATGTCATTTAAATCCCATATTCAACAGGTTTCTAGGATTTCCTCCTTCAACCTCCGGAACATTGCCAAAATTAGAAATAGGCTGGACTATTGTCTAGACTTGTCTGGACTAACAGGATGTCCACAAAATGCAGTTAAAAGCCTTTAGCTGATCCAAAATGCTGCAGCAAGAGTTCTGATAAAAATTAAAAAGAGAGATCATATTTCTCCTATTTTAGCTTCCCTTTATTGGCTCCCTGTTAAATCCAGAATAGAATTTAAAATTCTCCTCCTCACATATAAAGCCTTTAATGATCTAGCTCCATCACAGATCATAGATCTGATTGTTCCATATATTCCTAACAGAGCACTTCGTTCTCAGACTGCAGGTTTACTGGTGGTTCCTAGAGTCTCTAGAAGTAAAATGGGAGGTGGATCCTTTAGTTATCAGGCCTTTCTCCTGTGGAACCAGCTCCCAGTTTTAGTCTGTGAAACAGACACCCTGTCTACTTTTAAGGCTAGGCTTAAAACTTTTCTTTTTGATAAAGCTTATAGTTAGAGTGGCTTAGGTTATCCTGAGCTATCACTGTAGTTATGCTGCTATAGGCTTAGGCTGCTGGAGGATATAATGACCAGTTACACTCTCTCTGCTACATTCTCATAATACTCTCCAATTTTACATTATTTGCCTTTATTTTAGCTTTTAACTTTATGTTCTCTCTCCTTTTTCTTCCTAGAAGTGACTGTCCACTGTCTGTACATGCTCATTCAGGAGGATTCACTACTACAAGTCACTGACTCGATGCAGTCTGCTGGGTTTCCTTAGATAGAAAAACTTTTTAACCAATTTGAATAAATAACTGAATATGACTGCACTGTTCGATGGTTAGGATAAATTGGAATGTACAGTATGTACCTGACCTGAAATCTGTATGATTCGATTGAATTGACTCAGCCCATTTTAAAGTTACCCACCTTTCACACTATGCAACAGGAAACAACACTCTCCAATAATTTTTCACCTCTGCCTTCCTCCCTCCCTGTTGGATGGAGTAAGGGGGAGTCAGGTTTAGCCTAAACCAGCTCAGTTATGGTTGAGGTTCAAACACACCCTCTATTTTTGCTACCTGTGCGACTCCTTTTCTTTTCCAATGGTTATAATCAGTCTGATAGAGAGAGGTACCCCCAATCCTAGTGGTTTTTAGTACAACAATGGCCACCAGTGGGCTCTAGATGGACAAACTTCATCAGTTTATTATTTTACTTAGTATCCCTATACATAGCCCTATAGGGTCTAAAATGGACAAACTCTAACACTCTAACAGTGTAGTTTATTCTAACCTCCACAACAACCCTCCACCATTCCAAACCCTCTGTGAAGTGCCTTGAGACAACATGTGTTGGGAATTGGCACTATATAAATAAAACTGAATTGAAAAACTGAATTAAGCTGCTATTTGTATAAGAAATTTTGTCAACTACCATCACTGATGGATAAAATGGCATTCTGGAAGTCTTTCGGTCTGGTTTTAAAGCCCACCACAGTACCAAATTAGCGTCATTAAGAGTGATTAGCAATATTCTTTTGGTTTGTGATTCTGGTGAATATGCTGTTTTGATTCTGCTTGATGTACGTGCTGCTTTCGACACTGTGGACTCCATAATTTTAAGATCATGTTTAAATCACCTAGTGGGAGAGACTAAATGCACATCCTTCAATCAAACGAGGTGTGAAAATTTTGACATGTGGGGGCGGGACTTCCTAGGGCGGGACTTCTGGTGGCGGGACTTCCTAGGGCGGGACCTCCGGTGGCGGGACTTCCGGTGGCGTAACCGGATGTCGTCATTAACCGGATGTCGTCATTAGAGGTGGGGCGAATCTTTCTAATTGTATATTTGTATGTTTCTAATTGTAGTTCTCGCAGTTGATTGCAATCATGAGAGACTCCATTTGGTAAAATGGATGATAATTTCAGTTACCTTAAGCTTTTCTAAAATATTTTTC